>CAHIKZ030001370.1:0-67500 GCA_903632075.3 Acanthosepion pharaonis | reverse complement strand
AAATGAAGATTCCGAGTAAAAACAGGATTAACAGTAAATACTATATTTGTCATGTAACAAAGTATAAATTCTTTCAATATAGCTACTTTCATTGAAAATTCTGGTACGCCATCTATTGTTCGCTAATTACTGTCGCATAAAAATTCCTTGATGTACCGTAACAACGCATTATGTAAAAACTCCGAGTTCGTACTACCGTTTTATGAATCATACATATATATATATATATATATATATATATATATATATATATATATATATATATTTGTTTATTTAAAAATTTATAACATAAATATATTATAAGATCACTACAAATATAGCCATTTTGTTTCAAAACACAAGTATAGGAGAATTCAAAAAACTTATTTTGATTGGTCATTCTAGCTTTTGTAAAAGAGTTATCCCCTTACGAATGATCGTTAATTAATTTGAAACTTTTAAAACCATTTATTTTACATTCAACATCATCACTTGATAAGACACCGGAGATGTTGAAACAAAATGGCTATTTTTGTAGTGATTTTATAACATATTTATGTTATAATTTTTTAAATAAATAATTATATCTGCTCTACTCTGTATTGAGCACTCTTTTAAGAATAGTAATTGTTGGTTATTGGAATTTATTCCGTATACACCAATCATAAACTAGTATATATATATATATATATATATATATATATATATATATATATATATATATCAGGTCATCCCATAAGTCCTGTCCGAATTTTGAATGAAGAAAACAAGTGACCAAATGTTACATTTAATTACAGATTCAATCAACAATGTATTTTCCCTGATTAACTATGACTTCCTTCCATCTATTAACAAGCTTACTAATTCCATTACTGTAAAATTCTTTTGGCTTTGATTAAAAGAACTCACAAATGTCAGTTTTAACCTCTTCCTGTGTTCGAAAAGCTGTTTCATCCAAATGATTCTGTAAGCTACGAAACAAATGATAGTCTGAAGGAGCAAGATCAGGAGAAAAAGGTGGATGAGAAATTTTCTCCCAATCAAGTTCTTCGATCTTTTGTGACGTGATTCTTGCTGTGACGTCGCGCATTGTCCTGATGAAACATCACCCTTTTCGATTCACTAGAGCAGGTCTTTTTTCCTCAAATCTTGGTTCAAACGGCTCTAATTCCTGAAGTATATTTGAGCATTAATTGTTGCATTAGGTGGTAAGAATTCAAAAGTGGATTATTCCTTGGCGATCCCACCAGATTGAAATAAGAACCTTTTGCCCATGAAGTTCCCTTCTCGGCTGTGGCTGGGGTCCTTCCCTTTACAACCCACTTACTACGACATTAACATTTCGATAAAAGATCCATTTTCGTCGCCAGTCACAAGTCTATCCAAAAAAGATGAAACAAGTTGGCGAGAATGGAGAGAAGAGCAGATGTCAACTCAGGATTTGAGGTTGTTTTCAGACAATTCATGAGGCACCTATTTTCCAAGTTTCGGAACTTTTCCAAGTTGTTGAAGATGACGATGAAGAGTTGTATGGTTTGAACTGAGAACCACTGCCAATTCCTCAACTGATAAAGCAGGATTTTCTTCAAGGGCTTCTTCAAGAAGCTTTTCATCAAACTTAACTGGACGTCCGGTTCGATCTTCATCTTCAAGGGTGAAATCTTCACCTCTGAATTTCGCAAATCTTCTTCTGCAAGTTCTTTCATTCACACATTCCTCTCCATAAACTGAGTGAATGTTTCTAGCCGCTTCGGCTGCTGAGTTTCCTTTCTTTCAACTCATAAAGCATGATGTGCTTCAAATGATTCTTGGGGACTTCCATGTTAGCAGGGTTTTAATCAAACAAAATTTTATTTTATTTTTCTCTCAAATAAAATTTGATCAGTTTAAATGTATCTAAATATAAAAATAATGGTCAGCTCTGTTAGACATAAAATACTCTTTAAATTTCATTCATTTTTTTAAAAAAGTTAAAATTCGGACTGAACTTATGGAATGACCTGATATATATATATATATATATATATATATATATATATATATATATATATATATATATATGTGTGTGTGTGTGTGTGTGTGTGTGTGTGTTGTATGTGTAGGTATGTGTGTGTGTGTATATCACATTTTGTTTATGTTGAAAATTAGCTAATATCATTATCAATATTATTTATATATCTATTTTATGTTAAATGCTACAATGACTACTACAAGTATTGAATCTCTGGCAATACTGAGAAATGATTTTAAACCGGACTTCCGATCCGCTGAATCGTCTCTCAGTATCTGGGAACTGTCAAGCTATTTTAATCCTACTGCTTTAATTTTTTTTAAGTGAGGTCACATGTTCCAATAGATGTACTGGATAAGCTGTGTGTCCGCTTGTAAATATGATCATGATAATCAACATCATCTTCCTCCTCATCCACATCTTCATCACCAATCTCTTTCCATCTTCGGGGTTACCCGAGGGCAGAAGAATCATACTCTGATTCTTCCTCCTCCTGACTCTTTCATTGAGATTTCAGATAGCTTGGCAGCACCCATCTTCTCTCCAATACATTATTATGTATTAGAGCATAAGTGAATGTAATGAACACGACTGGAATTCGACCTCGAATTTCCGATCCTCCAATGCGTTACTCTATCTATTACTCCAATCTTCCTGAATTGCACAGAAAATAAACGAACTTTAAATTTCCGGCGTTGGTGACAAACTCCAGTTCTACAAATTTTGCCGAAGGCGTAGGCTCTCCCAGAATGGCACAATGCTAGTGAGAACGCTGATCACGCGAACTGAGTATGTGGAATTCTGAGAGTGATAACTTGACATTTTTTTATATTTTTAAATAATACCAAGAAGGAATTAGAATGTTCAACATGTCTCCCGCATCCATATTTCTTATCAAGCCAGCACGCAGCGATAAAATTCTAACCAATCAGTTGGCAACCGCTTGGGAGTTGGCATCGAGCATCTCGATTCGGAAGCAACGAGCAGACTCTTGTCTGTTTTAATCCGATCTGTACTCGCGCTAAAAATTGTGAAGGTTTCATATTTGAGGAATTAAGAAAAAGATATTTTCTGAACTGATTTATTTTCTACTGATTCATAAAAATTGTATTTAAAGATATGTTTGGTGGTACAAAATTTTATCACTGCCATGAACAGACAAAAATAGTTTTATTATTACCACTCATGATAATGAAAATTCAAAAATAAAAAAAAATAAAAAACAGGATAGCTCACCGGTTCCGTACCTCGCTCAAAAGAGCTAATCGAGGTAAATAGAGTAAATTATATAAGAAAAGTTTATTGGTGAAAGGTTTATTGGGTGCTGTTAGTTTTAGTGGTGACGCTTTTACCATCCTTAGTAAGTCCCAGTCAAATTACCTCCTAAAAAGGTTGGATACCATCTATATTCTATCATTAAATCCTCCTCTTTGTAAACAGAAGGATTTTATATTAGGCCTCCAAGTAATTACCATTTACAAAAAAAAAAAAAAAAAAAAACTCCCCCTAATAAACTTTGTCCATTGTTCTTTTTAATTATATAATTTACTCTATATACCTCGATTTCGCGCTGTTGAGCGAGGTACGAAACCGTTTAGCAAGCCCGTTTTACTTTTTATTTTTTTTTACTTTTTATTTTTTTTTTACTTTTTATTATCATGAGTGGTAATAATAAAACTAATTTTTGTCTGTTCATGGCTGTAATAAAACTGTATTTATATAATTTTTTCTGTTTTCTTTTTTATATTAATATTTTCAAGAAAAATATTTAAATTATCCCCAACCGGTAGAAATGTTTTTAATGACCGTTTTCCTGACGCCTGTGATATACTAAAAAGCATTTGTTAAATGAGGATGCGTATATTTCTATCTTTATTGATTGACGCATCTGTATAGCACTTGCTTAGCCACCTTGATGACACCTGCTTCTTTCATTGCATAATTTGATAGTGGTTATGCATTTAAATATTACGAACGAAGCTAACGCCTCTTTTCTGGCGCCAAATTTGTTCGGCACTATCAGCTGAGTAGAAACTCTTTCCCATGTCAGCGGTTAAAGTTGGCTTCGAGCAAATGAAGCAAGTAGGTCTCTGCAAGGGACATCTTTCATTGAACCTCCAATACTGGCGTGACAAAATCACAAATAACTGTTCAAAGTAATACAAACTATAATATTGTTGTAATATTAAGCGCAACAACAACTAAAAATGATGTATAATGATATAATAAAGAAATAATGATATAATCAAAAATTTGACATGCCACACTACTGCAAACATAAGGTGAGAAAGAACAATAACAGTTACTGGACTTGACAAACTTATGTCCTCACTAGAAAAATAAGCTCAGACGGTGGAAGTGGGTTTTTATTTTTTCATGTCACGATAAACCGGGACATAATCATTTGTCGCTGTCATATTTTTTGCAATCATCACTGATGGCATGTCTATGTCCTGCTTTATGGTGACATGAAAAAAATAACTCACCCACTCCACCCTCTGAGCTTACTTTTCTATTTAGTGTAGATCTGATATTTAATTGGTTAAACAAGACATACCCACAAGTATGTTTTTTTTACTCTGAGTTTATGTCCTACTCTTTAACTATAGGAATAGAGACAAGTGTTTGTTTTTAAAATTTCGTTAATATTATTTAATCACCATTTACTTAACATCGCCTGAAGAAGTAACTCATAGTTTTGAAACATGAAAGCTTTTGTGTAGCGATTGCAAAATATTTTTAATATAATCTTTTATAATAAAAATATAATAACATATTGTTCTACTTTCTATTGAGCACTTTTTAAAAAGTAAATTCTACGAACAGTTTTTTTATTCCATCGGCTCATCATCTTATTGTATATATATATATATATATATATATATATATATATGTGTGTGTGTGTGTGTGTGTGTGTGTGTGTGTGTGTGTGTGTGTGTGTGTGTGCGTTGTGTGTGTGTGTGTGCGACCGCGTGTGTGTGTGTGTGTGTGTGTGTGCGCCCGTGTGTGTGTGTGTGTGTGTGTGCGTGTGTGCGTAAAAGCAATCAACAGACTAAACAATAAAACAAATCAATTGAAAACCTTATATTTATTTTCCCTGAACTTACTTATGCTCATATCTTACTGATAATCTTGAGAAATTCATGAACTTTATTTTCTTTAAATGTGTTTTTTTTTAAATACATCATGAGATACAGTTATGAAAAAATGATTAACAGATAAGTTAAGTGGGTGTTTTTGCAAAATTCAATCTTCAACGATGTATTGATTTTTTTTACGGCTTATCAATCTTTTTGTGGTTATTTAAACCTGATGCATATTTTTGGATTGCAAGAATTTTTGAGAGATAATAATAATTTACTAATACACATCTTACATTTTAACCCATAGTTAGGAGGAGCATATCTGTATCTAGACCTTCCTTAAGTGTATGTGCACGTAATTCTATACAACGGAACAGACTGTAGTTCGAACTCGGCTTTCGAAATTCTTATTCCGAGCTTTTACTGATTACATCACTGCCACCCAATCTTACAGCATTTGGGATTGCAAAAACCTATACTTAATGAAACAATATATAATCTTAACAATTAGCAAGAAGAATATATAATTGAAGGGCGAGAAACAAATATTCTGTATATTTCCCCCACCCATAATAATTATGCAGAAATATTGAGATTTCATATCTTAATGTTCGTGTTAACTAAATAGCCTTTTTGGAAGACCTTTTGGAAGATCAACATAAGACAGTCTTCCTAACCAATCATTCGCAGAATTTGCTAATCTAGAAGAACAACATGAACTTCCGATCTGATCCTCTGCCGATATTGTTCGATAATTTTTACCGTCTTCATACATCAGACGATGGCGAAATGATTGTAATCGCGTGAGGAAATCCCAGCATCTTCCTTCATTTAGCTTCTTGTGGAGTTGAACTTTCAATGCTGTAAGGCTGGGTTGTTTGTTACCTTTTTTACAACAATTCACAAGTCGATAAGAACACTAACTCTAAAGGGGCCACTATTTAGAATGAACTGAAAATTCAATAGTACACAGGAAACAAGAGATAAACCTCTACTCCTGTCCAAAATACCGTGGAGGAGTCAATAGGTGAAGCGTATCTATATGCTTCTATTGAAGAAGACAATAAATAAAATAAATAAAGACTATTAATTTCAGAGTAATTTAATTTAACAAAAAAAAACTATGAATTTGTTGCTTCATCTAGGAGGGAACACTGGCCGCTGGCCGGGAGTGTAAATAAGATACGCACACACACACACACACACACACACACACACACACACACACACACACACACACACACACACACACAGATGCGCATATCCCTAACTAATGTACGCAGTGATTCCCGGTGGCTTCATCTACGAAACTCTAGACACGTAATGATGAAATTTACATCCATCATCTAAGGGACAAACCTTTTACTTATATTAACTTGTGTAGACAAGTGTTTTCTTTACTGGACACAAAGTGTGAAAGAACTGTTCAAAATTTATGCATATATCAGAGCGCTTTCAGTTATTATTTTAGCCATTATTAAGGAATAAATTTCATGTTTTCATTATTAACTGAATATGTAGGGTTTTTATGTATGTCCTTGAAGTTATAGATTTTTTTTTTAATTTTCCAAACACGGTCAGCACATTGTGACCGTGTTCGTAGTTAATGTAGTTCAACACCCACATACTGCAACTATGCTCAATAGACCTTAGTTAAATTTTCTAGGAAAAACATATTATCTAGCGTGAACAACAAAAACAAAGCTATCACTTTCAAGACCTCGGCCCATATGACTTGTGACTTCGTGCTATCACAGCTATCGACGTCTACTCAATTTTACTCACAGGGCTTTGGTCAATCCGTGTTATGGCTTTCAGGCACTTTCCAAAGGTGCCACATTCGGGGATCGAACCCGTCCAGTCCGATAACATCGGGAAGTCTCCTTCCTGACAAATTGAGTGAGATTCGAACCGGGGTCTCATGGCCAAAATACGAACATTCTAACCACATGACCACGTGCTCATATTTCTGTACGAGAATAATTACTAAACGGGTTACAGTTTTAACATTTTAGCTGCTATGAATAACAGAAAAAACCTCAAAGGAGAATGTCATTTTCAAGCAATAATCTGTACTGACGTGGAAAAATCGTTTGTTATTTAATTATTTATATAATAATTTTCATTCAATACCCAAAAGCCAGGCAAGAATGTTGTTGTTGTAAGGGTGCATATGTTGAGGGCAAAAAGTGCAATTATGACGCTATGTTCAGTGCAAACGATTGACCTTAGATTTAAAGAGGGTAAGTTCGTAGTGATCAGGGAAGCATCATTTCGTGAGGCTGTTCTACAAAGTTAGATATATTGAGAATAATATGTCTGATAGGAATATCTATCTTTCAACTGGGATACGGCATATGAATGAGTCGACCCTATGTAACTGACATGGCTGTTCTTAGTACTGACGGACTGTACTGATGGAATTAAGGAATCTAACATGAAAATAAACACAGAGCAGCAAGGGCCCGCATCCATCACCCACAATGACGTAAAAGCTTTAGAACTGTTTCAAGTTTGGAAGGGAAGGATTAGGCAGATTCAAACCAGAAATGGCAGCAATACTCCTTATGCAATCTTATATACCTCTTAAATATGTCAGGAGTTATGTAATTTATGGAGCGTTAAAATAAATGACAAGTTTACATCTTTAGGAATAGATCGTGCATATGAGTTTTAATAAAATTCGAAGTGAAATTTAGTCACATTATACATTTAAAGTAACGAGAGTCATTGAAAATACAGCCGTTTATCGTGGCTAAAGAAAACTATCGCTTGCTTTAGGTATTTTAAAAGCCTTCACGTTTCCTATTCATCTGTGAGATCTTGGTCAAATGTTAAATCAGTTGACAGTATCTGCTTATATACATTTCGTAGGTACATTAAGAAATATATATATATATATATATATATATATATATATATATAAAAAGTGAACATAGAAGTCAACAGTTAGAGGCGACATGCTATATGCAATCGTCAGGCCAACAGACAGTGTTGACTTCTATATTTACACACGCTCTATCTCTGATATCGAGCACTTTATCCCATAAATATAACACACCGTAAGACTATATTTCTTCATACATAGATATATATATATATATATATATATATATATATATATATATATATATATATATATATATAATTTTTTAACATACGTTTGTTAGCACGTGCGATACCCAGTCTTCATCAGCCGCCGACCAGGGGTGATATCACAGTTTCGGTGGCTATGGCAGCGTTTGCCACCAGGGAGGGTATGAAGATAAGCTAATTGACCGTTCCTTATATGACGGAGAAAAGAAAATGTTAAAAATTAAAATTTAAGAACACACTGGGTTGTATATTAATATTTTTTCTTTTATTATTTAAATCAGCTTCTTCGACTAGTTTCGGCCTTCATGTCCATCGTCAGGAGAAAAACATCCCAGTTTATTAGTAGCAGTGAACTTCGTAAGTGAATGAATGTCTTGTTTTTTATCGTTAATTTTGGTCAGCCTTTGCATTGGTTAAACAGCACATTTCAAGTTGTTTTGTATTATTTTTAAACAGAAGCTGCGAGATTCTTGATTATAGAATTGCCTCCTCAGTCATTTTAACAGTTTTATCGGTTGCTGGGAAGGGATGGGTGTCTTAAGTGTATGTTATCTTTTAGTATTTTAGAAGTGTTCATGTGTGATGTGTATACGTGTATATATATGTATGAGTGTGTTTATGACTGACACCTTAACTCCTCAGCATGGATATCTGAATATTGTGGTTGAGAAATGTTGGAGTGTTGAAACTTTTCTAATACATGGAATAATAATGCAACACAAAATGTACTTAGAACAAAATGTATTGAAACAAGAAAGTGTACACAATATTTACATATAGTCTTTTGTATATTCCTGGGAAGACCGTTCCTGGAGAATGTGTTGACTTAGTCGCAGTCGGTCAGTCTCTGGATTGAATCTCTTGATTCCTTCTAGTTCTCTTCCCGGTACCAACCATATTTATATGGTCGGTACTCCACTATGCAAATTAGGTGAATCCTACCACAACACCCCCTCTCAAGCCTTGGAATCCCTTTTGGATTTCAAACTGGCTTCCTATATGGGTTGATGATTATGGCTATTTCTTTGTAGATCCATTTGCATATTTCATATGCCTATGTCCATCCGCCTAATTTTAATATTTTTTCCGTTTTGGATCCGTGAACTTCCGTTTCCTACCGGATCTTCTTGGTTCAGGAGTATTCTGTGGAGGTTCTACTTGAAACATATCATACATTACATCAATGGGATCTTCCTCCTCATCCGGTATACACTCTTCATGCTCTCTAACGTAACATTTTTTTTTAAGTTGGTTCTGGTGCATTTTATGAGTATTCTTCGGCCCTTTAATTATGTAAATCAGGTCATCGATTCTCTTGTCCACTATACCTCGCTCCCAGAACTCAACGTTGTTTTTGTAGCACTTGAAAAACACCTTCTCTCCGGCGGTGCATCTTTTTCTCGCTGTATACATAGGATTCTTTACTGTATTTTTTCCTGGCAAAAGCTTGTCAAACACTGACTTAACTTTCCTAGGGAACATTAGTTCAGCTGGTGCCATGTTTGCGTGTGTTCTCTGGTTTGGCGTGATTCTGTATACTTGTAAGAATGGCTGAAGTGCCTTTTCCGTTGGAACTCCTGAGGCTTTCTTCAGAGCGCGCTTTAAAGTATCGACAAATCATTCTGCGAGTCCATTGGACCTCGGATGATACGGCGGCGTCGTTATGTGGTTAATTTGATATAACTCATAAAATTCCTTAAATTCTTCAGAAGTGAATTGTGAACCATTGTCACTCACAATACACTCTGGCACACCGAACCGTGCAAATAGTTCATGCAAAAAAGTTGTTGTGGTATTGGACGTAGGCTTTTTGCAGCGTAGTACTTCCGGCCATTTTGTAAAACTATCTACCACTATTAAGTAGTAATAATCTTCTACTGGATCAGCGAAATCAACGTGTAATCTTGTCCACAGATGATCCGTCTTGGGCCATGGTTTGTGTACTATCGGTGGTTCCTTAGCTGCTAACGCACACCCTTTACATCGAAGAACCATGTTTGCGATATCCACATCCATTCCTTTCCAATATACAAAGCTTCGCATTAAGCTTTTTGTTCTATTAATACCCGGGTGACCCAGATGAAAGTCCCGAAGTATTCTTTTCTGCAACTTTTTTGGTACTACTACTCTCTCACCATATAATAAAACTCCG
Organism: Acanthosepion pharaonis; assembly: GCA_903632075.3. NCBI lineage: Eukaryota > Metazoa > Mollusca > Cephalopoda > Sepiida > Sepiidae > Acanthosepion > Acanthosepion pharaonis. The sequence continues at coordinate 57,179 of CAHIKZ030001370.1, read as the reverse complement.
TCACCTATTGAATAAATCTCCTGCACTTTTTGGTCATTTGCTACCATTTTGCTTTTTTTATTTCTAAATGAAATCATCGCTTTCAGCTTCTTTTTTAATTTCCTTTAGTGTAACCGGTAGCTCTCTTACAATGTTGTTTACCATGCTTTTCACCTCATAATCTGCTCTGATATTTGCAATAATTGATTATTCGAATCTTTCTTCTTGACTCGGTACGAGTCTTGATAAACTACCCGCATGAATTATATTTTTAGATGATAAGTGCTTTATGTGAAAATCATAATTGAGAAGAATGGTTCCCCATCTTAACAGACGATTTGCTCTATAAACGGGTAACCATTTCTTTGAACCAAAAATAGTGATCAGCGGTTTATGATCCGTTTCAAGGATAAAATGTCAGCCGTGGATGTATCTATGAAATTTTGTTATGACATAAATGATACTTAGTGCCTCTTTTTCCATCTGAGAGTAACTTCTTTCTCCTGGAAGTAAAGTTCTCGAAGCATGTGCAATTGGTTTTCTAGAACCATCTGGCATTATGTGTTGAATACACGCTCCTATCCCGTATGAACTGGCGTCACTTGCCACTACAATATCCAGTTTTGGATTGTAATGGGTTAAAAAGAGGTCGGACGTAAGCATTTTCTTTATTTCACCAAAGGCTTTCTGACATTCTACCGTCCATTCCCATGCCTTGTCTTTTTTTAGCAGTTCATTCAACGGAGCTCTTAAATTGTACATTCCTTTAATGAACGCTTGATAATAATTTGCAAGCCCCAGAAAACTCTGTAGCATCGCCATATTAGTGGGCGTCGGCATGTCTCTAATCGCAATGGACCTTTCCGGATCTGGACATCTGCTATTTTTGTTGATTATGTGACCTAAATACCTAATTTCCTCCAAACCAAATTCGCACTTTGACTCTTTGACTTTAAAACCAAAGTCCTGAATCTTTTTAAATACTTGATTGAGATGCTCTCGATGTTCGTCGACGGTTTCGCTCCTTACTATGATGTCGTCTAAGTAAGCGCACGCAAAGTCTAAATCATTCAACATGACGTCCATAGCTTGTTGAAAAATCGCTAGTGCCACTTTAATACCAAAAAGAAAGCCTGTTGTACTTGAATAACCCTCTATGCATGTTTAGCCCTAGTAACTTCGAACATTCCTCTTCGACGGGAATTTGGAGATAGGCATCTGATAAGTCGATTTTTGAAAATATAACTCCACCATTTAGCTTGTTAAAAATCTCCTCCTAGCTCGGTAACGGGTAATGGTAGTCCTTAATTACCGAGTTCAACCCTGTCGAAAAATCGACGCAGTCTCTGACTTGGTTTGATTTCTTTTTTATACACACAATCGGCGCAGCCCATGAATTAGATTCTACTTTCGAAATAATTCCCATTTTTTCCAACCTATCAAGTTCTTCGTTAATTTTCTCTACACTTGCGAAATGCACGTTACGTTTCTTTTTAAAAATTGGCATAGTATTTTCCTTTAATTCAAATTTGGCTTTAAACTTGTTACATCTTCCTAGACCAGGTGTGAAGGTTTCCGGAAACTTTTTCTTTAATTCCTCTTTAATGTCCTGTCTTGTTTGCGTATTACTTTCTACTTTTCTGCAGAATGAGTTTAACGGTTTATCCCACAATTCGAATGTTTCAATAAAATCTGTACCCATCAAGTTTTCTCCATTTTTCAGAATGAAAACTTTTATTTTTTTAACTATCCCGTTCAATTTCATGGGAAGTACAACCTCGCCTTCGAAGTTAATTTCCTTTCCAGTTACTGTTCGAGCGCGTTTCGTTGACTTCATTATTGTAGGCCTTTTTTAAAATTTTCCATGTTTTATAGTTCATTATTGTTAAATCTGAACCCGAATCGAGTTGAAATTTGATATTCTTTTTAAATATTTCAGTCGTCACATACTTCCTCAAATCTCTATCTGATTTGATATTTGAATTTGTTTGTCTAATTCGGCTATTGACATTTTTCGTTTTACACCACGACCCTTTGTGACCATTCTTGTGGCACACGAAACATTTTTTATTTCTATATGGGCAATTTACCTCCCAGTGTCTTTCGTTGCACCGTCTACAATTATATGGTGGAACTTTTTTTTTCTCCTCGTCCTTTTCATTTAATTTTTCTTGTCTATTTTTAAAATACCCCGAATTTTTACTCCAATGTTTTTCTGATGGGTAATTTGACTGTTTTTTTTTTATTTTTTTAATATAAGCAATGCCAGCTTCTTCGATTTTTTGACACTCTTTCTTTAAACTTACGGCCCGCTGACACTCCTCTGCTAACTTTTGCAGGGTAAGGTTTTGTTCAGATTCGAGTTTAGACAAAACTCTACGTCTTATTTCGGCACTCTTACTGGATACCAGTCCTTGAGCAAAAATCTCTGCCAATATGAAATTTTCACAATGTCTATTCACTATAGATGCATATGTTAAGTAATCCTGATCGTCGGATTTAGCGACATTCATGCATAACCATCGCTTATGCCAAAGCGACATATTTGCTCCAAACAACTCTTTTAGCAATGTCACTGTTTCCGAGAATTCCAATTCATTTGTTCTCCTCGGTAGAATAAAATCTACAAATTTGCTATGTTCTGCTGTACCTAGTCTGTGTAGAAAATATCTTCATATCGTTTAAAGTACGCTTCAAACGTTTTTCTTTCGTCTGGCACATAGTTGAAAGTTTCCAGCGAATTAAATATGATGTTATTAGAATATGAAGAATTTCCTTCATTTGCCTGATTGTTGTTTAATTTCTCCAGTGTTAACTTTTGAATTTCTAAAACCTTGATCTGCATTTCTTCCTGTTTTTCCAGTCTTTCCTCTTGCTTTTCTTGATATTCCTGCTGTCTTTTCTGTTGTTCCCTTATTAATAAGGCAAACTCTTCATTTTGACGTTGCAGACTCAACTGCTGGGCTTTGAATAATTCAGATATGACTTCGGATAATTCATCCATCTTTAGCTGATAGTGTTCATGCACAAAGAATATACTTTTAATTTGTGTATCCACTAATATAATATAAGCTGACCAAAAAAATCGAAACAACTTACGACTTTTTTTATTTTATGTCTTGCTTTATAAAATATTGTTGAGCAACCAAAAAAAAAAAAATGAATTTTTTTTTTTTTTAAAGTTTGTTACCTTTCAAAGTCGACACGGCGTATTTATGCGACTTTTAACTCCATACATGTTTTTGTAGTCGGCCAGTTTTTTTTTTCTTTTTTTTTTTTAATTCACCGTTATTCGTTTACTCCACCTGTCAGATTTTTCTGAGAGATTGTTCCTTTATGCTTAGTCGTCCTTTAACAAGTTTCAAATATCCAAACTTCAGATTCCTTTGCCGTTCCATTAGATGTTGGACATGTAATTAATAATTTTTTCCTTCAGCCTGGGTTCTTAAAAGACTTGTCCCATTTGTTGAAGGCTATCAATTATCAATTCTTTTTTTTCCGTAAAGTTCTTACTACCTCGTCGCCATTGTTGAAACTTGACTAATGCATGGAATAATAATGCAACACAAAATGTACTTAGAACAAAATGTATTGAAACAAGAAAGTGTACACAATATTTACATATAGTCTTTTGTATATTCCTGGGAAGACCGTTCCTGGAGAATGTGTTGACTTAGTCACAGTCGGGCAGAGTCTCTGGATTGAATCTCTTGATTCCTTCTACTTCTCTTCCCGGTACCAACCATATTTATATGGTCGGTACTCCACCATGTAAATTAGGTGGATCTTACCACAACAGACAGGTTTGGTCTATGGGATTATATATTAATTCAATCTGTGTTATTTAATCTGTGGTTAAGCCAGTCTGGACAAAGTGTTTTGAGACGTAAAATCTGCAATGTTCTTCATGTTCCTCTAGTATTTTTGCATGCACACACACACACACACACACACAAATTACACATAAACAAAACAATCAATCATCAATTAAACACACATTGATGTGTGTGTGTGTGTGTGTGTGTGTTTGTGTGTGTGTGTAAAGAAATATAGTTTTAAGGTGTGCTATATTTATGGGATAAAGTGCTCAATGTCAGAGATAGAGCGTATGTAAATAAATTTATAAAAGCCAACATTCAGAGGCCTGACGACTGCGTCTATCATGAAACAGCCTGTCGCCTCTGAGTGTTGAATTCAATGTACACACACATACACAGATACACACACATACATATATATATATATGTGTGTGTTTGTGTGTGTGTGTTTGTGTGTGTGTTTGTGTGTGTGTGCGTACAGAGAGTGAGAGAGAGAGAGAGAGAGAGAGAGAGAGAGAGATAGTTTAATATTAAATAAGTTTTATTGTATCTTGTTTCCTTTGTTTGAAACATAGATGACTCAGCCAGATCCAAATTTGCCAAGAAAATTACAAATTCACACATTGCTTAACTACAATTGTTGAAACCAATAGAGATAATATATATACTATTTATTAATAACACGTAGTATTTAAGAATACATTTGGAGTGCATTGTCCTATGCTATTGGCATCGAACACAGTGGATTAAAGAACAGCTTTTTAAAAACTCTTTTAATGGAGGATACCAAAGACGATTATCTCTTTTTCGTTGAGATTATGTCACAAGTGTCACGTGAATTTTTATAGCAGTGGTGATGTAAAGCGCGGAGATGGACGTCCCTAGCCTGCAGCGGTACGTCGTACAGAAAAATCAACATGGCTTCAATGACGACTGAATATTAAGATCGATACTCATTAGGTGTCACATACTTTCTGCTATGTTAGACATCTAGGCTCCGCTGAGAAAAACATTACTTCACAGAATGATTAATACGCACGTGAATGAAATCTAATTGTATTTTATTTCTTGGAGAATCAAGTTGATAATCAAAAAATGTTAAGTATTTATGGCATTATACACACGCAAACAAATACGCACATACATATGCGTGTACGTCAGTGTAAGTTTGTATATGTCAATTTCTCTGTGATATTGTGAGTTTGTGCGTGTGTGTGTGCGTGCGCGCACGCCTGGGTATTTTTCATTTCTTTTCTGATTTCTCACTCTACCTTTCTTTATCTCTCCATTCATCTCCCTTCGGCGTGTTCTTCCCACTGCAATTCACTTTCCCTCTTTTTCCTTCTCTCTATCTTTCTCCTTTTGATTCCACTGTTACTATCACACACTCACTTTTTCCATCTATCTCTCCATTCTATCCTCTCTTTTCGATCTCTCTCATTTTTATCTTAGCACGTTTGATCTTTCTTTTCTAACAATCATTTCTGTTGTCTCTATTTTCAAATCATATATATATATATATATATATATATATATATATATATATATATATGTGTGTGTGTGTGTGTGTGTGTGTGTGTGTGTATATGTATATGTATACAACCATTATATATATATATATATATATATATATATATATATATATATATATATATATGTATGTATGTATGTATGATTGTCTGTATATGCTTATTATCTTAAATAACAACTTAAAAGAGACTGTTTGACCAACACAAGGACTGACCAAAATGTTTAAAAAATAATACAAAAATGAAAAAAACAGACAAAAGTCCATTTTCTCCATCAAGACATTAATTTCTGGAGTTTACTGCTAACGGCAAGCAGTTTTTTTTTCTCCTGATGATGGCCATGTTGGCCAAAACAAGATTCAGAATCTAAATGAAATAATAATAAAACGAAAAAGATATTAATATACAACCCAGTGTGTCTGAAGTTTTTAATTTTTATATATTTTATTGTTCACTATATATATATATATATATATATATATATATATATATATATATATATATATATGTGTGTGTGTGTGTGTATACAGACATGACAGAATTGAATAGACGCTCACAGAAACCGTTTATTCTTTTAAACAAGTAATTTATACAAATGAATTAAATATAAATGGTCATAAATTTAATAACTAATACTTGGTTGTCATCAATTTTGCTTTTTTTAATGCAAGGACCCGTCTAGGCATGCTAGCGATGAGTTCACAAATATCATCTTGAGGGATTTCTTGCCATGTTTGACGCAGTAATCTTAAAATTTTGGACTTAGAAGATGGATTCCTGTTCTTTTTGTGGAGTTTTCAGTCTAATATGACCCAAAGGTGTTCAATAGGGTTAATATCCGGGGAATGACTTGGCCATGGAAGTTTATTGATCCAATGTTGCGTTGCTTGAGCAGTGTGACATGGAGCTCTATCTTCTATAAATAGTGAGTTAATTTTGCTCATTCTACTACTTGAGAATATTGGAAGGATCCCTTTCGTTAATATAGAAATATATTTGGTTGAATTAATGTTTCCTTCACACTCCACAAGCTCTGAGTGACCATCACTCCAAATTGCACCCCATACCATTACTGAAAGGCCTCCATGTTTCACCGTTTATTTGCAGTCTTTTTAAATCAAACTCTTGACTACAGAGTCTCCATACCCATACTCTTCCACTCTCGGAAAATAATGCGAATCTTGACTCATCAGGGAAAATGACAGTGGTCCAAAAGGTCACAGGTCTCCCCACCATCTCATCAGCCCAATCTTTTCTGCGTTTATATTGGCTGAACGGAGAAGTGGTTTCCTTCTCACAGCTCTGCCATAGTAGCCCAGCTTGTGAAGATACCTGACAGCTGTTCTGGGACTGACATCAACTTGTGTTCCTATGCCAGAGGCCTTGCAACATGGATCCTGTTCAACATTTCTATCGACAAGACGCATGGTTCATTCAGAGGGCCCAGGGCGGCCTGTATGAGGTTTTGTGCACTTCTTGCCCTCTCTGGTGAATTGTACGATCACTCTATTAACAGTAGAAAGGGTATTGAAAGATTTTTGATATTTTTCTTTTACTAGGACCACCTTCATGTTGGCCTCATTATAAAATTCGATTCTTTTAATCTGATGCTCCTTTGGTTCGTGGCATGTTCCAGTATTGTTATCTGCAATTTTAATCAAATAATCTAATTTAATTTATCTTGGTTATTAAAAAAATCAGAAATAAAATTTATCTTGGTGTCTGTTCAATTCTGTCATGTCTGTTATATATATATATATATATATATATATATATATATATAATATATGCACTTCTTCCGCCGTATTCGAACTGATGTCATCGGGAAGGTCATTAATGAAGATTAAAAACAGAGTTTTATCCAAGGATGGATATCCTGGAGACAACCGAGTTAATATGAAATCCTCTAGATTTGCGAGCGTTCAGGACCACTTTAATTTAACCATTAGATAGGATTGACTGGAACAGTTCAAAAATGCGGCTTGACATACCGTACATTTTTAGTTTGTGAAGAAGACCTGAATGCCAAACACTGTCAAACGCTTTCGAGAAGTTTAATTCTACATCGCTGGCTTCACCGTTATTTTTTACCTAGCGCACGATAGACACTTTCCGCAATTATCGTTAGTACATCAGCAGTTGATTTGGACAAACGAAAGCTGTATTAATTATCTGAGAAAAGACAATGCGATGAGAGATGATGAACCAATTCAGCATTATTTAGAACCCCTAACATTTTCCCAAAATGAGGTAGTACACTAATAGGCAGGTAGTTGGACTTCTAGAGTAAAATGTTTTCCTGGATAGTCGAATGATATCATTTATTTCATAGACACAGCGATATTATTTTGATAACTATACGTGCGTTATTCTGATGTAATTTGAGAAAATAAGAAATCTCCCTTCTTGTAAATTCTATTATCATGATCTTCTAAATATCTGCTTACTTCTTGTAAACCCATTTACCTAACGCAGATATAAATCTTTTTTTTTTTAATTTTACACGATAACATGATATTATAACGATAAGCTACATCAAGCGGCTAGGCCTCTGGTCGGGATATTGGAGGTTTTGATGAGCGTGGAACCACCTCTTTAATGCTGTTGTTCCCAGATCAAACCTGAAACGAGGTGGTAGCTCTTGCTATGGTCCCAGCTATGAGAAAAAAGTGAAAAAACCCCCAAAAAAAAATTAAAGTACATTTTTATAATAAAATGACAACCACTACATACAGTGCTGTTCGATAAAAGTGACTCACTTGATTCCTTTTACTAAATGTTCTCTTCTCCGATGAAACGAAAGTTGAGCTAAATTCAAAGGATAAGCGATCTAAAATCCGAAGAAGAAACTTTGAAAGCTCTTTGAATTTAGCAGTAAGTACTGTCAAGCATCCGTTCAGTATAATGTTCTGGGGATGCTTTTCTTTGCATGGAAATGGTTTGACTACTAATCTCTCTGTTGTAAATACCTCTTCAGATATACCAGTATTTTTCCCTACGTATGTGTTTGTCCTTATTTCAATACACGCACGCGGAAACACTCAACACTCAACACTGATATAGGAAGTTTCCATAGGCCAGCTCGGATTGAATTAATGATCTGTATAATTTGAGCAGCGTTTACGGCTCCACTCTCAAGGGTTTTAATTTTGTTCAGATATTTTGGTGTGGTATGGTAATTTTCTATTGAAAAGACGCTCAGGAGCGAGCTGTACAAGAGAATTTTAGAGTTTTATCTGCTCCCTTCTGCTGAAAGGGTGCAAATCGACCCCACCAACCTCATTTTTATGCAGGATAATGCTCCTTGTCACAAATCAAAATTGATGAAGGAATACTTTGATGAGAAGCAGGTGAGTGTTATAACATGGCCGCCCCATTCTCCTGACTTCAACCCCATAGAAAACTTATGGAGCATTATAAATACCGGCTCTCGAGAAAGCAGTTGAGCAACATGCTCCATCAATTTAGATCGCTTATCCCATAAATTTAGCTCTACTTTCGTTTCATTGGAGAAGAGAACATTTATTAAAAAAAAATCAGGTGAGTCACTTTTATCGAACAGCACTGTATTTATAGGAAAATGACAGCCAAAGCAACACTAAAATATAAAAGTATATTTTTATATTAACCTTGCCAACAAACCATTTTATGATCTACAAAATATGAATCTAAAAAACATGACGGTATTTTGAACATATAATATTATTTACAAAATATCGGTAGTTGAAAGTATAAATTTACGTACTAAATATTTCGATTTCGGTATTAAAAAAAAAACTATAGAGGATGCTGTACTGCCAAACAAGATCAATCAACCAGTCAACCAACGTGAAAAAACTCCTTCATGGTATTTCTTTGTATATTATCCTACAATTTTTTAAATCAACCAGTATTTCTAAAATTAACTTTTAAAAAACAAGAACATAAAATACACACATTATGTATGTATGGTAATCATGTTTACACAAACATGTATAAGCACAAATGTTGAAATTAACTTACGGCATTAAATGACCCATAATTTGTTGACATGCCGTTAAACAAACAAATCAGTCAATCATTCATTTATTCTGAGATAGAATATTTAAGTGATGTCCTTAAATATAATGAATGTTATTTCTTGTTTATTGTTCGCATTATTGTTTGCTAAATAAGTGATCAGTCCACACAGTGGGCCATTTGCGCGTACCGAACAAGACAATTGATAGGATGGCCCGGCATGATATTGTGAGTTAAAAAGGGTAATTATGAAAACATTGATGAATAAACAGGTTTGTAAGATTTCATACATATTTTTCTTTATTATCTCCGTTCTAGGAAAGGCGATAAACTAAATTCGTGTCCTGTGGTTATGGCGATAAACTACATCCAACAACGAGTCCTCTGATCAGGAGGTTTGAGGAGCATGGGACCACTTCTTAATTGCTGTTGTTCCTAGGGTCCCAGCTATGCGCAAATAGGTAACACCCAAACTTGGGTCAAAATACTATCAAAGTGTAAAAATAGGTTTTAATACAAACAATACATTTTTGTAAAATTACTACCAGCAATGATTTTTAAAAAAAAATAATTATTACCTGCAATATATTTTTGAAGTAAAAAATTATTTTACCAGTGAAACATTTTTAAAGAAAAAAAATCATTATCAGCAATTTATTTTTGAAGAAAAAAATATTACCAGCAACACATTTTTGAAGAAAGGAATATTAAAAGCAATACATTTTTGAAAAAAAAAATATATATTCAGCAAATTCGCTACTTAGTAATATTTATGTTTTCTAATTGTTCCACAACCAGTAATCATTCATATCTTAGTGGCTTTAATGTCTTCCTTCCGGTGAAATCGATTAAAAAAACAGTTTATTTGGGAGTAAATGAATGCAACGAAATCGAGCACCCATTTTTAATTACACGCCGCTATCCAGCATAGTACCTCGCTTCCACAAATAGTTTCCTAAATAAAAATTCAAAAAAATCACTATTAGTCTTATAATATTTTGCAGAAAAAGTATCGTAATGCATATAGGTATATTTACCATTACTCAATTCCAGATTCCTTCCTTGGACATGAAGAATCTCAGAAAGTATATTCCACGCAAAATATAGCGAAAAACTATATTACATAAAAATCGAAATATTTGTGCAAATTCCCACTCGTATAAATGGAGCCAGCTAGATGAGGCATTTGTGATACAATAGGAAAAGAGTTAATGTAGCTTGTAGTTGTAGCGACACTCAGATGTGGAGAGGATTTATTATACTTTGAATTTATAATCCTTATGGCTACACTAATCGTTTTGATTGTTGTAGCCTGAAATTTAGAGAAATTGCACCCGATTTGAACTAAACCCATCGTTAGTGCCAAACAATCCACCAAGCAACAGTAGTATTATATGGAGCTTCAGGATCCTTGACCAAGAAATATACAACTATTCACCCCAAAGCTTCTGTTTCTTCACATCTCAATGGGGAGTGGACATTGCCATTTGATTCTTCATAAACGACGCTCAAACAAGTTATATTTTCAGAACGTTTGGACGGAATTTCGTGCATGAAAATTGCATTAAATTGTCAGAAGAACGCAAAACATAGAAAAATGGATGCCTTTCTGAATCCCTGGAATCAGGAGATATGTTTTAAATATTTTTACAGTCGAATTAATGTTTTCAGCATTATTATCAAAATGTTTCAGCAGTGGTGCCCTTCAGTCTTTTTTCAAATATCCGTCGATCCGGATATCATTCAGATAATTCCAAACTGAATTCTTTATTTTATCTACTGGGTTAATTTTCTTATACACTATTATGTCGTCTTGTTAGTTTATTGTCAGTTTAATCTCACTGTTTAATTCTGTACTTGCTTGGCATAAAGAACCTCCCGCAATAGACGTTGTAGAAATATAAATACCATTGGAAGCTATTAATGACTTTCCACTTTTAGAACTACCTTCCGGACACGTGCTTTCCTGTCAACTACAATATTCAAAAATATAAATGCAATCATCTGTCGCCTTGAATAGTGTCTCTATTTTGTCCTCTCTGTTATTTCCCTTCCGGAAATTCTTTTGCATTATAGTAGCCGCTATTTCCTGGCTTGGTTTGAAATGGTTTTTAATAAGTAAAAGATAAAAGAGGGTGGAGAGAGCTAAACATGGGAACAACGCTGTAAAATTAGAAAGAACAAAGAGAAACAGTTGCGGAGGGGGTCAAGCTTTACGTTAAGGTCACGATAGCAGCAAGGAAGGCTATTGAAAAATCAAACCCCGTCGATTAAAAAACGGATTCAGTTTGAAATCCAACGATTATTCTGATTGACTGATATTTGAAAAAACCTGAAGACTATGATAAACTATCTTTGCTTTAATAAGGACAGTCACACAGTAAATTGTGAAAATAGATTATTTCTTGACAATATAGAATACAGAAAACTTATTGAGAATCAGCTGATCCTTTTTATACTCAATATATAAACATTTAAGCATGCTCTTCCTTCCTTTCAGTTCTTGTCTTATGCTATTCAGAACTACACATATATCATAAAAAAGACTCTAATATGCTTTAAACAATAAAACATTTGTTCTCATATTTTCCAAATATAGTTTTTAATACAGTTTTTTCATTGAATATAAATCTTAAATAATCTCATTTCATGTGTCTTGTCCAATCAGGCTGTGAACAATCATCGCTCAAGCTAACTTCTTTTCTATTGTAGTAAAATATTTTTACTATCTGTCCAACGCCCTGTTCTGGAACAGCTTTACAAAAACACGTTAGATAGTTTACTCACACTTTCTCTCGCCATCCATATTTCCTGTCAAAATTTGTAAGCTATTTTTCCTCATTATACGTCAAGGAAATATCAACTGTCTCTTACTGTTTCTACGTATAAGCGTCCTTTTTGTTTTCTATAAAACGTCCTCGTTACTAACACGTTTCGTCCATGGTATTGTCACGATTCTTCTGCAGTACGACATCATTGTTGCCTTCAGTCTTCTCTCCTTCCATGAAGACATTTTGACATATAGAAGAATTGATGTAATATAGAAATTCAGAACTCTTACTTATTTACCATGACCTGTTTCTAAGTACTCTATTTAGGTTTTGGTACACATAATTTCTTATCTAAATTCGAGTACGGATTTCGGTGTGAGATTTTACAAACTTTAAGATACTTCCCAGATATTACAAATTCTGTATGTTTTTACTTCAGCAAAATTACGAGAATATATAAATATATTTTGGCTGATTACTGCTTTCACTAGCCATAATGCAATTGCATTTGCCTTACTTCTAAAACTGTATTTTTATAACATTAAAGAAAAATAGTCTTTTCATATCATTAAATATAAGAATTATTTATTCAACATTTTGTTTTATTTACGACTTCCCGGAAATTTTCCTGAAGTATTTATCTCTTGTATTTTATGTCTGCCCATTTCTTATGCACAGCCAACTGAAATAATTTTTCTTTCCTTTTCTCTTTCCGACTAAGAGATTTGTCAACTGATCTGTTTGGCTTTAATCTAATGTTTCTAATAATTTATTAAAGTCGGATTTCATTTTCTGACAAAACAGATTAACATCAAAATCCATTAATCCAAATGCTTTTATATTGCAAAATGTTCACATTGGATGTCGACTACACTGTAGTCATGGAAAAGAAATGCCTTCGATATTACATTAATAAGTAATATTTTTTTAGTGTATTTGTCGAGTAATTGATTTGGAAAGAAAAACAAAATATTTCCGTTTTACAAAATTAAAGTGTTTACAAATTTCCGGATGAAAGGCATTTGATTGCAAGTGTAGAAGGAATCTCATATTTATTTAGAAGTGATTATTGGAAAAGTAAGATTGTAAGAGCGATAAAAAAGATATATTAAAACAGTTCATATAAAAATAAGTAACAAACAAACAAAACAATTCGTAACAAAATATGTTTGTTTACAAATATATCTTTAAAGAGTGATAATGTATATTGAATCACACGCTAGAAACATAATGAGTGTAATTGTTTTATTCAATGAAATTATATTGTTTATTAACTTCAGGAGAATTATTAGCTTTGCTTAGATTATTCGCACAAGATTGTTATGTTCTTGTGATTTTTGTGATTGTGTTTTGTCGCAAAACATAAATGTTTATTTTTTTCGGCTATTAATTTTCCAGGAGAAATGATGATTTGAGTTATAAATATTAACAGTAAAATGATTGGAATGTCAATAACCTTAATTTAAAAAATTAGAATATTGATGCCGTTAATGTAAAAAATTGGAATATTGATGACATTAATTTTAAAAAATGGGACATTGATCTCTTTCTTTAAAAATTAGAATATTGATACCCTTAATCAAATAAAGGAAAATTGATGCACTTTCTTAAAAATTAGAATATTGATGCACTTCCTTACAATTTAGAATGGTAATGCCCTGAATTTAAAGAAAATCGAACATTCGTGCCCTTTATTAAAAAGAAATGAATAATCATGCCCTTTTTTCAAATTTCAGATATTGATGACCTTAATTTAAAAAGAAATGGAATGCCGTTTCTATAAGAATTAGAATATTGATGTCCTTAATTTTATAAAATGGAACAGTTATGCTTTTGCTTTAAAAATTAGAAAATTGATGCCATTAATTTAAACATTGATGCCCTTTCTTAAAAATGAGACTATTGATCACCTTAATTTAAATTATTGTTATATTGGTGCCCTTTCTTTAAATTTAGAATGTTGACGCCCCTTTCTTTTAAAAAAAAATCTTTCTTTTCTCATGGATTTCACGGCGAATAAAAGCTAAAATGTGACCCTCCAAAATGAGAACAGCATCAAGTTTACCAAAAATTAATTAATTTATTTTTTTAAACAATGTTTATTTAATATTTATTTTACATTAAGTGTATTTTGGAGTGATAATAATAAAACGGTAAATTGCCAAGTTTACAATATTTCACTTGGGTTTGGCAACTCGTTTCTCAAATTTCCTCTGTATTTTTGTTCACCTCTTATTCTTTGCTATCTTCTTTGGTCTTCCACGATTTAATGTAAATGTAATTCGCAAATGCTTTCTATTACATCCTTTATTTCACCATTGCATATATATATGAATACATATAGTTTTACCGTGTGCTATATTTATGGGTTAAAGTGCTCAATATCAGAGATAGAGCTTATGTATTAATTAATAAAAATAACTGATCCAAGTGCGACTTTTGGATAATAAGTGCGACATTACTGTAATTATTGAACAAGTTCATGCCACTTCGACAGAAAATTTACCAGTAAAAAATTCGTTTATCACCATATTTGTACATGAACGCACAACTGTAACAAATTTAAAATCAAACTCAGCGTTGCTATTGCACGCTTCAAAAACAATAACTCATTTCCAATAGCATTTTCGGATACAACGATACATATATTTTCGTTGTCCTCTTATTACTAAGAGAAAAAACAAGAACAACATCTATTCCATACCTGAAGATGTCTGTAGGAACAAACGAAAGCTTGTAGTCAAAATAAGAACTAATGCGGCAGAAATTTATAGAAACAAGGATCTTTTCATTCATAACGGATTCGGAGGTTTTTGTATATTATTTGAATTGCTTGCGACGATGGATTTCTCGCCAATTAAATCATTAACCTTTGCATTTGTTTTTTGTGTGAATAATTCATGAATTTGTAAATTGATTGCACGTTTATCGAATATATATATATATATATATATATATATATGCTAGTGCTGTGGATATAACTAAAGTTCCGTTTATATATATATATATATATATATATATATATATATATATATATATATATATATATATATATCTGTATGTATTTATTTATTTATTACATTGAATATTATAGACATATACTAGTCATCTGATATACGCGTAATCGTGAAACTTGTATTACGACTAGAGCAATCCTTTCATTGGATTTAACTCTGTTAAGCGTTTTTGATCGGTGTAGGCAATTTAGGCTTCCCACAGTTTACTTTGCGGAAGGGTAATTTTGACTTGTGGCTATTTTTGTGCTTGTGAACCTGCGGACTGCTGTCCAATTCCATTGGGAATTACACACTGACAAGAATAAATAAATAAACATTTTAGGTTGAATCATGAATAATTTCCGATTCTGTGAGCGAATAGTAATACAGGTTGTATCATAACAATTGTTTAAAATACTCGGCTGTTTAGAACAAATTTACAATACGCTGTATTTCCAAACTTATCTTCCCCCCATTCATATATTAGATTTGGTACAGAAATAAGCAGTTTCTTTTTTGTGAGTCGAGTTTCTTCAAGATATATACAGTTAGGACTCTCCAGAACTTCCTATCCCATTAACTGTTTTACCTTCGCCGACCATATTGAACTGCTCCCGAACTGATTTTGCATCGACCGATAGTCGATGGCTACAAACGCTTTGATGGAGAAATTCTCGCTAATGAAAACCAGATTCAAGTGTTTACCAAAACCATTTTTAATCTGTATAAATTTGGTCGAACGCTATTGATTAGAATGAATTCATTGCAAATATCGTTGAATATATAATGGAATGAAATGTGATTGCAATTTAGATTTTGAAGAAATGATATCTAAACAAAGAAATTATTTAAAACTCAAGCTGAAGCATTCATGTTAGTATTCTGTTGCACGAACTTCCCTTTTTACTACTTTCCTTCACGCATTCTATCTATCTATCTATCTAGCTAGCTAGCTAGCTAGCTAGAAGGATAGATAGATAGCTAACTCACACACATACATCTCTTTCTCTCCCTTACAGAAACACACATTCACACATTATCTCTCTCTCTCTCACACACACTGTCACACACTCTCTCTCACCCTGTCTCATCCGCTCATACACACGCTCTCTCTCTCTCTATCTCTCTTTCTCTCACGGAAACACTCTCTCCCCCACACACATAAAACCCTTTCTCTCACACACACATGCACACTCTCTCTTCTCCAAACACACTCTCTCTCCCCTGACACACACTCTATCCCACACTCTACCTCTCCCCCCCACACAGAGACACACACATAATACATACTCTCTCTCACCCGCACACATACACAGATTGTCTCACTCACAAACACACATTCTATCTCTCAGACATACTCTCTCTCTCTGTCTCTATCTATCTATCTATCTATCTATCTATCTATCTATCTATCTATCTGAGTATGTTATCTATCTATCTATCTATCTATCTATCTATCTATCTATCTATCTGCTCTCAGGCATCGCTTTTTTAATTCATTCCCGCCAATTATGTAGATTTATTTGACGAAGAGCGTAGATGATACCATATCAGCAATGCCAGAAATTGAACAAAAACTGCACTCTAATTCGAAATGAATAATGTGAGATGTCGTACACCAGAACAATACCAATATATTTCAATATATTTAAGCAGTAAATGGTTGATTGTTTCACTGACTGAATTCGGGACTTTTGTGTCGTTGTAAAGTAGCCGATATATATGCGTTTCACCAGGGCTACATAGTTTTGAATTCAGAGTTGTCTTTCTACTAGGTTTGATACCAGCCAAAGATGTAATGTCCCGTATACCTTACTATTTAACCCATAGCTTGGAGCAGAAATCTAGAATCATACCTTTACCAAAGACAATTGAGTTAATGTAAATACAAGAACACACGACTGGAATTTGTATTCGCCTCTCAGATTTTGCCTTGTGTGCCGCTATCATTTGCACCACACGCATATTACTTACGCAGTTAAAATTCTTAATATTATAGCTTATATTCATTTTTTTATTCTAAATATTTGTAAAAAAAAGTGTTGTTTTCATTTAGTGGTCGGGTGTTCAATCCTTGGATCAGTTCGCTAAATAATAGATTCTGATTTAGTCGGAAAGTGCAAAAAAAAAAGAAAAGATATCACAGGAGTATAATTATAAAGCAGACAATGCATATGAAATATCTTATATAATCCAAAATAAATGAAAGCTGACGATGGTAGCGAATATTTAGTTGAAGCATCGTGATTTTAACAATAAAATATAATAATACTATGTGAAAAATAAATTGTCACTCGCTACCAGAAACGTAATTAGAACAATAGAAGAAAAAGCAATGCAGTAATATAATGGAAATGTGTTGGATTCAGTTCATTCACTTTCATTGACGCTGTCACACATAGGAAAGGTCTGTAGGAACATTATTTTCGTGGCATAAAATGATGACGCGCTATTAAATTATTCAGGTGTGACAAGACTTTCGGATCACCCTGTATATTGACAAATTCTAATGTGAAAAGTAGAAACAAAATTGGTCAATATGATCAAGATAATTTTATTATCGATATTTACAGAACATTTTCAGGTTTTAAAATTGTCACATAAAAATGTTATCTCTTTGGTTTTATTCATATCGAGCTGTTTTTGTAGAAAAATAAAACAGTGAAAAATATTTTGTGGATCACTTTCAATATATATATATATATATATATATATATATATATATATATATATATATATATATATATATTGTAATATAAATGGAGGGTTGAGCCGATACTATTGTGTAAATTCCAGAAGACTTACTTTGGTGGAAGTGTGATCAAGGATTGTGTTTACAACATTGCATGTAATTGCAGAATGGAACGATTCTACCGTATTAGTCACGACTAAATGGTGTAAATGTTTAAGAATAGCTGTATAGATCAAAATATTTAGGGAATGAATTTAAAATATTAGTAGGGATCAAGAATAGAGATTGAGAAAGTACACTCAACCTGAAAACGTACTCTATCCAGATTATCTATCAATGTTGAATAGAGAAGTATATAATAAATATGGAAAATCATAAATTTGATGTTGAAATCTACATAAAAACGGCCCGTTGTCGAGGATCAAGCAGTTTGCTAAAATTTCAGTGTGTAAGCGTTTGGATCAAGAGTACAAGCTTTCACCCATCTAGATACGGACCAGGCTCGACGTGGCTTAACTTCAGTGATCGTATGAGAACTGGTGTTTTAACGTGATGTGGGCACAATTTAATAGTGTACTTTTCGGAAAGGCATCATGACATCGATGCTTGCTGGATTAGCTCGACTGTTATTGTCTATCCGCAGAAACGAGATTTAGTTTTATAATGGTCCATTGATCTAGGTTGGATAAAACCTAGAGATTAATACATCTGACACAATTTTGATGTCATCTAATCTTAAAGTTATATGGAACACGACAAGAAGCAATGTAGCGAGTATAGAACATCCTTCTCTATTGTAATGATCAACTAACTTCACTCGCTGACCATTGTCTCGTGTATAAACACTCTGTCTATCAACTTCCACGCAACGCCTCAAATATCAGTATTATTACTGTGTAACCCGGATATAAGAGAGTTGTCGGGACCGGAGAAGAAGTCTCTTATATCCGGGTTTCTCTTATATCCGGGTTTGGTCTATTTTGTTTAGGTAAGTATGGGGACACTTTGGGACCAGAGAAAATCTCACTTATATCCGGGTTACACTGTACATCATTTTTTATCGACAATCCCGTTATATCAGTAATTTCCACAAGAGCAATTTCAGATTGGTGAGAGTTTGGTAGTGCTAGATGCTGAGGCAATTTAAACATTAGTAATTAATTTTTACTTGTCTTTTGTCCAATGTATAATCTAGTAAAGTTTAGCCATAGTCAACGGTCTAATTAATTCTCGTATATGAAATGTAAACACCATTAGTTGTTGATAACATGCAGTTAGAACAACTGAAAAAAAAAACTGCGCGTAATTTATAAAAAAAAAAGTAGATATCTATTCACAAGTCCTCATCTTCATTGATATATTCACAACATTTCGGCCGTTGTATGCTCCGGCCTTCTTCAGGTGATTGGAATTTCGAAACGAACCCTTTATTTCGTCCACTGGAGTAGATTGTTCTAGATCCATTTTATTTCCCTTTAACAAAGCTCTTGAAGTTTTGGTTCACCACTGCTGTGGCCTGGTATTGAACTCCCAAGTCTTTGGGTCTAGTCACTGCATCTAGCTAACGTTTTTATCCACTAGGCCCCGAGTCCTTGAGGGCATCTGTCTGTAGGAGTTATTAAACTAATTTCTCAGCAAAGTTTTTTTTTTACCAGTGTTCATATTGCAATTTTTCTGTTATTATTACATTTTTTTTTAATAGATCTCATATTTCATTTTTTTTTATTCATTGCTTTTCTCTAGCACTTTTATTAGCACAATATTGTATTCATATTTATGCTTGATCCTTTCAGGAGATTTTGTGCTAGCATAGGTGCTGATTCTTTAAGTTTTAGTATTTTCCAGTGATGCTCTTTGTCTATTATTTCAACCTCATCTCACAAGGGGGCGGTGATCACCCTTTTCCCTCCATATGTAGTCAGCAACGCGTGGATCATCCACATTTAATGACATAAAGAAACAGAGAAAACTGCTTCCCCACCAGTAATTTGTCGAATATTAATGATGCAGTTAAATGCAGGTTCCAATAATACCGAAAAATGTATCTTTATACTCATTATCTGGCCTGATTTATTGATATTGTGTAACTATAAGCTAATTATAAAATTAATATCTCTTTATCTGCGAGATAAAACATATAGTATCTAAATATAATCTCTGACATAAATGATATATTCTGATTTATAACATATTTGTAGGCCATGATTTTCAGCATATAAGCCTTCGTAGATCTCCCAATATACAGTATTGTTCGATAAAAGTGACTCATCTGATTATTTTTAATAATAATATTTTTTATCTATTGTTTTTGGGGGTTAAAATAATTTTAATCTTACTAATATAAGGACGCCCTCCCGACCATTTAGAAAAAAAGTTTATTCACCCTAAGGTATTCTATTGATAATTATAAATTTGGATATAAATGAAATTCAGGAAAAAACTGTGCAAAAAAAGTGACTCAAATATCGCATTCTAATGATTAAACTGGTAAATTTAAAGAGCATTTGATAAAATATTGAAAAGTATTATATATATAATACACACAGAAAAATATTCTAGAGAATTCTAGAACAGCTTAAATTAAATTCCAAAAAGCCTCATACAGTAAAAAAAACAGCTTGACGTAGCCAATCAGAACCAATAAGGCATCTATTATTGCCCTCTCAAAAGCAGGCAAGTCTACAAGAGAAATAGCAGAAATTGCTATAACCTCGCAATCAACTGTCTCTCGAGTGCTTAGGGCACATAATGGTGCCATTCTTGCTCCAAGGAAGGAAACAAGGGGACGAAAGAAAAAGATAGATGATAGAACTGGCAGGGTTGCCAAGAGAGAAGTTGCGAAGAATAGGAGTATAACTAGCCAAGAAATTGTAGCCAGTCTAAGCGAATAGCAATGTGTTAGTCTTGCCTCTTCAGCAGTCTGTCGGTGGCTGTTAGAACAAGGCTAGAAATCTTGTACACGAAGGTTTAAGTCGCTAATAAGCAAAGCCAACAAAGCCAAGGGACTTGAATGGATTCACTATTACAAACATTTCACCGTAGAAGACTGGAAGAATGTTCTCTTCTCCGATGAAACGAAAGTTGAGCTAAATTCAAGGGATAAGCGATCTAAAATCCGAAGAAAAAGCTTTGAAAGCTCTTGGAATTTAGCAGTAAGTACTATCAAGCATTCGTTCAGTATAATGTTCTGGGGATGCTTTTCTTTTCATGGAACTGGTTTCTTAAAAAAGACAAGTGCATTTTAGAGTCTTGTCTGCTCCCTTCTGCTGAAAGGGTTAAAATCGACCCCACGAAGCTCATTTTTTATGCAGGATAATGCTCCCTGTCACAAATCAAAATTGATGAATGAATACATTGATGAGAAGCAGGTGAGTGTTATGACATGACCACCCCAATCTCCTGATCTCCACCCCATAGAAAACTTATGGGGCATTATAAAGTACAGGCTCTAAAGAAAGTAGTTGAGCAACAAAGAGGATTTGATTGTGACTTTCATATTCGAATGGAATTCAATGCTTGGAGATGAGATTTACTAGAACCTAATCAAGTCAATGCCAAAAATGGTTGAAAAGGTTATTCAATATAAAGGAGGACCCATAGATTAACAAATATTTCGAACTATATTACTTATTATAAATGAATTATACCTCTATTATTCTTTATTTAAAGCTATTCGGTTATGTTTCTATTGATTACTAGTTGCAAGAAATAAGCGAGTCACTTTTTTTGCACATAGCATTTCCCTAAATCTCATTTATATCCAAAATTATAATTATCAATAGAATATCTTAGGGTGAGTAAACTTTTTTACTAGGTGGTCAGGAATGGGTTGGAGGACAATTTCTCGTACATTAAGGCCGGTAAGTTTTGTTAATACTGTTTATTATAAACAAAGCGTTTACTTAAATACTTGTATCTATAAAGAAAAGAATGTATAAACATAAAAATGTCTTAAAATATATATGTGTGTGCTTGTGTATGTCAATTCGATCGGGATGTTGCAATGTTCTCGAAACGCCTCACTTCAGAAAATCTTCATCTATAGAATCAGAATTATTTTTCAACTCTTCGCAAACACAAAATAATATAGAATACGTTCAGAGACGCTAAAATACAACACTTATTTCGAAGTTCAACTATGTATATATATATAATGTAGTAAATAAATCGGTATGAAAGAAAATATATAATGGATTTCAGAAAAAAAAAAGATGTTTATTTTAAGAAATTAAGCGAAGATTTTAGGCTATGAACCCAGTAGTGTATGATAAAATAATGAAAGTTACTATAACAAGACAGTAAAAAAAGACGTCAACATTAGGGAGGAGGAAGTTGAGAATCCTGTTATATTGCAGCAATGCTAAAAATAGGCAAGCACGTTCGTAAAGGAGAGAAAAAGAAAATATAGAATTAAATGACCATATGCCTAATTTTAAATATAGACCTCAATGTCGACTGATATCTTCCCTCTCCAGAGTAAAAAATAAAACGAAAATAAATACAATACGTGAAAGAATTGCTAACGAGCTAAGAGCGTTTCTAATAGTAAATCAATAGAAAAAATGAAGATTGCTTTTAAGTCTATCAACAAGAAAGAAAAACAATATTAAATACTTTGATATCCAAAACTTTTATCCCTCGATATCTGAAGAGTTATTGAAAAAAAGCTATAAGATTAACTCAACAGTTTATCCATATAGAAGAAGAGAAATGAAAAAAAATAATAGTGTACTAAAAGGAAACTTTAGCTCATCATAAAGAATAACTCTAGGCGGAAAGAAGCCAAGGAAAAAAACCTGAATTTGGAAATTGGTAGTTAATATGGTGCAGGGAGATCCGAAATCATAGTTATGTTTCTATTGTGGAAACTAGGGTACAAATATGATGAAAAGTATAGGTCTGTACTGATGCGATGAATGGTGTTAAAAATTAATTATGCATATATGCAGGCTTCTTCTTAATGTTTCATTTCCCTTCAGAACAATCATGGCTTTTCTCAATCTTTATAACGATTAATATTTGTCTTTTTTCTACATCTTCTAAACCTTGTTCCGCTAATCATTTTAATCAAGTATGTTATGCACTGTTTATCTCTGACTCTCTTGCACTCAGTATTTCTATCTTGCATTCAATCTGTCCTGTGAGTATCAGATTTTCCAAGTTAACTTTCCTCATTATATACCGCAAAACTTCCATCTGTCTCTTCCTGATGTTAAGTACAAGTTTCCTCTTTGTTTCCATTTATCTCTAGAACTTTTCATTGCTCACATGTTCGAAGTAGGGTATCTTCAGCACCCTTCTGCAGAATCATATTTCTGTTGTTACAAGTCACTTCTTCGATAAATTATTTTAGTTTGGAATAATAGATTTAAAAGAACAGTTTTTCTTAATTTATAGGATGAACTTATTAGGTACCATCAAATTATTGTCTTCATCATTGGTTTTGACATCTCAAGGTTTCTGCTGTTCTGCTCTCTGACCCTCATCAGGTGTATATTGAACCAGGAAACCTATAGGAATTTCCGAATGGAGCGCTTCATTTTAATCTACAAAGTAGACTGTTCTTGATCTATTAAACATATCAATGGATATATCGTCTAGATCTTAATATTAGTACTGCTTAGGTATTTCCCCTGGATCCACGTACACACAGAACGGCACAGGTATTGAAGACGCAATTACTTTGGTACCAATTTCACGAAACAATGCTTTAATCTGCTAGGATATCTACATGTAATGACATAAAGAAATAAAGTAGGACAGTTATCTGAGGAGAACTTGGAACCTTAAACATAAGCTGCCGGCTAATGCGTTCTACTGCTGCATTTCATGTTTGACAACTCACATAAGCACATCTGTAGTGCAAATAAGAATAACGTCAATTGAATACAAAGATAAATATTGTGAGACCGGAAACTACCTACACAATAGACTCTTCCAGGTCTATATTAAGTAGGTGACATAGTATTCTAGAGAGCCACACTGAGAGTCACACAGATTGTTATAGTAAGCTCCGCTTACACTATCTTTGTAACCTGTTGTTAATATATCTTTCTTACATCTAATCCGTGTTCCGTGTTTTACTTCTGTGCTCCCAACTTTGGCCCCACATCAATAAATTAATTCAAATCAAGTAAAAAAAACGAAAAAACACTCATGCCTCTATTTTATTTTATGATTTTCCATCGGCACAAATAATGAGGCGAAGCGACAGGAAAAAAGGGATATGAGATTTAGTTTTAAATTCCAACCAAGCCTGGTATTTTCTCCTTTCCCTGATGCCCTTCAAAATGAGAGCAACTCATGTCCTTCCCTCACCTGCAATGACCAAAGAGGTGGACACGTTAACCTTGAGTAACCGCCAGTCTTGTAGAAGGAAGACAATGAATTCAAAGACGTCAAGTCACCGGGGAAATAATTTTTTCTAACTTTTCTAAGAAATTCTGACTATTCACAGATAATAAATAATATATACAGTGCTGTTCGATAAAAGTGACTCACCTGAATTTTTTTTACTTAAAAATTTTTTCGCCTATTGTTTTTGGGGGTCAAACTAATTTTTAATCTCACTAATAACGCAGTCATTCCTGAAAAGTGAGGATTAGACATCTAAAGTGATTTTCCATTTTTGGCATGATCTCACTTTCGTAAAGTTTCATTGCAGGAGTTATATGAAACCACTTTTTCATCATCTTTAGGTGTGCAGTTAACTTGAGTCCATATAAGGACTCAAGCCATGGAACTTTATTATGAGTGCAATCATTCACGACATGAAGAAACGATGCCTGTTAATATACGGTATAATGTTATATTCGAAACATTCAGTCGCTTTTAGCAGAATAGTATTTACAGATAATGAAATAAAGTATTGACGAACTACTATAAGGAAACATACATTAAAATATACGGATAGTATATCCCATGAGTGCAAATTCTCAATATACTTTGCATCAATCTGCTTTCCCAGATACTTACAACTGAATAGGGCTCCATTTTAAGGTGGGCCTTGACCAAAATATATTAACTGAAGAAATATCGGGATGGTATCTGTCGTAAGTACCGAGCCGTGGTGTAACTGTTAGTCGTCTGATTTTTACAGACAGGAATGGTAATGCGGATTGAGGATTTGGAGAATTTAACCCTCACAGGATATTCTGAAACAGTGGGAACAATGGAAAACTGAGAGAATAACCTACCTAAGTAAACTAATTCAAATGAATGTCAAAGCAAGGCTTGGAGAGATTGATAGTATGATCATGTTTTTTTTCTTTTTTTAGAGCTACAGAAGCCTGAAAACTGGACAGAGCAATTGTAACCAACAAACTCCCGCAACACGGTAAGGAAAAGGTCCTAATCCCCATTCTTCATTTGGTGCTCTGCACTTTTCTAGCGCACTTTTACAAAAAGTAATAGGATAACAATATACATACATACTATAGAATTTTAGAATATTAAAATGTGATTGAATGGCAAGTGAAAATTCGTATATAATGCGTTTCATCCTTCAAATGGATATATCCAGCCCTTCTTTCGAAGTTAATTTTAATATTCGTTTGCTTTATTTTCGTTCCCTTCCTCTATATAGACATGTTTCCGCTCATAAAACATAACTTAGTCTGAAGTAGTCATTTGAAAGCCGAAATCTATTAGATAAGATTTTTCCATTTTTCATTCAATTACAAAGCGATGCGTAAGCTTTGTAAGTGACTGTATATCATTAGACATGGTGATTAATTTGAAAATTATTTTGCCTTTTTTTGCAGTAATCACCGTTTATTTTGCAGCGCTCATTGTTTATTTTCAAGAACATCATGATTAAAAGATGATAATGAATACTACATTATCACTGGACTCATGTAAAGCATTAACACAAGAAATAATTACTAAACGTTGATATGATAGAAAAAATATACCAGAAAAAATTTGTGTGAAAGAAGCAGTTCTCTAATATATTCCATCTGGTCTTGTAGTCTTCTATGTGCCGTGTCATTTCGGGACGTGGGCAATCAGGGCTTTCCACAATTTCCTCTCCACTTTACCGCTTAGTAAATTTAGTAATTTTGTTATCTCTGCTAAAGTCTACTTAAGGCCATATATAGTTTAAACATTGGTTCAAGTAAGATCACAGATGTTAAGCAACGTAGATCCTGGTCAGTAACTAGATGGGTAAAAGGTTTTACATGCGAGTGAGTTAATGGCTAACGACTCGGAATTGTTCATCGGAGAGCCGGGATTCAATTCCAGTCAAGTTCGTTATACAGTAGAATCCCTCATATCCAGAATCCTGCATATCTGGATATTATTTTATGTGTATATTTGAACTATTTGGGTGATAAGTAACTGATTTGAAATTTCTGTTTTTCAGGAAATTTGCATTGGATAGTTGCTTATTTCACCCTAATGGCTTGTATCGGCGCAGAAGTTGAGGTGAATAAGTAGAAAAGAACAACTTTTGATTTATCGTAAAAAGTGGAAATTTTAAACAAACTAGACGCTGATGAAAATTCATTGTAACTAATAGCTGAGCTCATCATAGGAAAATCAACATTGTATGATATAAAATCTTCTAAAGAAACTACTTTCCATCATTCACACTAACACAATGAACAAGAAAAAAAACAAAACATGATTGCGATGAAACCTGGACTGAAATTGAAAAAGTTATTGAAAATGTTGTTAGAGTTATGGAAATAAAACCAACATTCAGTTATGACGATTGCAATAATTCATTCAGAGTTAAAAAGAATATTTCGTTTCAAAAGATTTCATGAACAAAAGCAAAATGAAATGCGAAAAAATTGAGAATGATATTTGAAGACAAAGAATCATCAGTTTACAGCAATTAAAAAATCGTCGTTACATTATTTTGCATATGTGGCATACTTAATTTAATGAATTTTCATTAACATTATATAATTTATTTCTTTTTCCTTAACATCAATTTCGTTATAGTTTATTCACCATTAGTATATTTTGTTTACTCCAGAACACCGAAAATAAATGTTAAACATGATTTCAGATATTTTATTACAATTTAAATATAATCCCTCATATCCGGACTTTGTAATCAATTCCTCATATCCGGAAGGTCTTCTTAGTCCACTTGTGAGGGATTCTACTTTATTCACTTACTGTTAAATATCTTTGGAAAAGTTATGAATAAATATCTCCTGCTACCATCTTTGGGTTAATTTGTAAATCATTATTCATTCAAAAAAAAATTCTTAAAATCTAAAAATATTTATGGTTTAAAATAGCATGTACAGGGTTGGCAACCCGTCAAAAACAATGAATCATATCTTTTAAAGGCAGTTATAAAAACTAAGTTTATTAGGTATTTATGCACTGTTTTCCTTTGCGCTGTTGCCTTTAATATGACCTTTGAGTGTAAAAATTGCCAAAGCTATTTTCGTCATTGGGTGCTCTATAAAGTTTAGCTTTACCAATCTGATCTTAATTATAGGTGTCCATTTTACTGACATTTTCTCTAAAACTTCATCGTTGTCACAGGCAAAGGCCACGGTATCATCAGCATCCATCTGTAGAACCACATTTATGTTGCTTCCAATCTCTTCTTCATCTGTGATGTGATTGTCCAGCATTCACTGCCATCTTTGTGTCACAAATTCCTAATTACTTCTGCCACAAAAAGCTAACGACTAATCACTCAGAACTAAAGAAATATATTAGAATGCATCAGAATTAGATACTGATTGCATCCGGTTGGACTTGGCAAGGATACATTCGGACACAGTAATTGAACATTGCAACCGGTGAAGTCTACAAGTATTATGAGATAGTTTTGGACAGCTTTGATTATAGGTAATGATATTTCAGCCTCGAGGTGTGACTTGAACTCAGGGTCATCATCTAATAAAGGTATTATTGCGAGAACTGTGGCAGATGCATTTATGTGCGCTTGTCTTGCTATCTGACAGTATAGGGGGATTCGGAACATTCCCAAGGAATAAGGGCTTTATTCAGCAAAGCTATAACTATATAGAAAAGTATATAGATTTTGAATTGATTCTGTGTATGCAAGTAATAATCAGCTTATTTATGAAAAATAATTTTATACAATCATTGATATCTCTCTCTCTCTCCCAATATATATATATATATATATATATATATATATATATATATTGAGAATCTAAATGGAATAATAATAATAAAAAAAAACGAAAGAATATTAATCTACAACCCAGTGTGTCTAATGATTTTAATTTTTAATTTCTTATTGTTAAAAATATATATATATATATATATATATATATATATATATATATATATATATATATATATATATATATATATATATATATATATATATATATATATATAAAGATATCACACAGATAGATTATACTCTGGAGTTGAGCACTCAGTGTTGAATAATATATACATTTATAAATATATTTTCAATATATCTGGCACTCACTGTACGATATATATATATATATATATATATATATATATATATATATATATATATATATATATATATATATATATATATATACATATATATATATATACTTATGGCTTTGCGGAATAAAGCTATTTTGAGCTCATTGGGAGGAAGTGTGGGTTTGTAAATAAACTGTGTCATTGTGTGTTTGTCTAAGAATAAATACGCTTAACTTCGCATTCGCCCCTGCCATGCGCCAATGGCTTAGTGGTAGAATTCCCCTGTCTAATGCCAATTCTGTTAGGTTTCGATCCTAGCTAGAGGCAACCGTACATTTAGCCACACTGATGAGCTCAGTTACAGCGAAACATATATATATATGCATGTATCTATACAATTTATCACTGAGATACCTCATATATATATATAATTTTTTTTTATAAAAAATTATAACCGCAACGTTTATTTACTATTCACTTTTTTTATCTAAATTTTTATTATTGACAATCAGCAGTGAATTTCTCGAAGAAATGGTCATATGAATGTGGTACAACTGAGTTCCCTTTTTATGTAATTCATTTATATGCTCTTTAATAAATATAGTGATTTCTCTTTTGAGGATAAGTTTTGATATTTTATATTTTTAGGATTCACTCGGATTACTTACCCACGTTTTTTTATATATATATATATATATATATATATATATATATATATATATATATATATATATATATATATGTGTGTGTGTGTGTGTGTGTGCGCGCTTGTGTGCGTGTGTGTGTGTGTGTGTGCGTGTGTGTGTGTTTGTTGTGGCTCTGTGTGTTTCTAGAACTTTTACTGTTATTTGTCCTGTATTAAAATGTATAAAAACCTAATAACATTAGATATATCCATCATGTTAGAAAATGCCTCTAAATTCTATTTTACAACTGAAACCTTACTGTTAATTCTTGAATAAAAACAGTTTAAAAATTCGAAATATAAATAAATAATAATTAGTGGTATAAATATATTTTTTAATACAAAATATATATGAGGAAAACTGAACACTCAAAAATAAGCACAGAGTTATTTTTAATGGATAATTTAACAGATAGAAATGATCTATTATTAAATGATAGTTGGTTTAGCTGAACATAAACAGCACGGATATTGTCAAAGAAGACTAAAGAATCCATAATTGTATCATTATTATATTTCAATGAAATATCAACAGATTTCTATACGTCTGTTCTGGTTTGTTATAGTTTTGTTTAGTTTGCTTTACAGTATATCAATCTCAATGTGTTATTGCCCTTAACTGCAACCCAAGACCAGGTAAAATCTAACATTTGCGGGAGTTTTGTTAAGAAGTATGGTGAAATACTGGCAATCACTACTGCCAGAATCTTAAAATTATAGAAAAATACTAGTTGACATTTTAACCTCAAAAGGATCAGTTAACAGATATTAATCATAAGGGTTCACATACTTTTTCACATCTTAATCTTTAATTTTAAATTAATATTTTTGATCCGGCTTCAAAAAATATTTGAAAGTAGTTTAACAGTTTTTCTTAATGGATATATAGTTTATTTTCAAATGTGTTGATTATCTCGAAAAAAGAAACAATTATTTTAAATATTATCTTAGGGGTTCATTTATTTTTCCACAGCACTGTATATTGTGAGTCAATATATGGAAATAATTTATTTATAATCTAAATAGGATCATATTAATTTATTCCAGTCGAATCAATTACATTCATATACGTGCTAATAACCCTGGGAAAGGTATGAATCCTCTTCTCCCCCAGCTATGGAAAAGTAGCAGGACAGGCTGGGTTCTATAGCCTTGGATGGCAACTGGTCTACAGCAGACAGAAGTGGCAACCTATTTCGGGAAAAAATCTGCCTCGTCAGTCATGTATCGAAAGGTACGTGATTGTCTAAGCATGTATCACGCATGCCACATGACTGGCTGACATCCTCGTATTTTAAAGTGTGTAAATCTATGTTCGTCAGGCTGTGCATTCGTAAACACATTTTCTTTATTAAAACTCTTCAGGGTTCAGTGGCACGAAATTTGAATGGATTTATGCACATATGCACGATGCTGACATCCTGGGTATGACGATAAAGTAGATCTGCTTCCTGGGTATGACGATAAAGTACATCAGCTTCCTGGGTATGACGATAAAGTACATATGCTTCCTGGGTATGACGATAAAGTACACCAGCTTCCTGGGTATGACGATAAACTACATCTGATTCCTGGGTATGATGATAAAGTACATCAGCTTCCTGGCTATGACGATAAACTAAACCTGCTTCCTGGGTATGACGATAAACTACATCCGCGTCCTGGGTATGACGATAAACTACATCAGCTTTCTGGGTATGACGATAAACTACATCTGCTTCCTGGGTATGACGACAAAGTACATCAGCTTCCTGGGTATGACGATAAACTACATCTGCTTCCTGGGTATGACGATAAAGTACATCAGCTTCCTGGGTATGACGATAAAGTACATCCGCGTCATGGGTATGACGATAAACTACATCTGCTTCCTGGGTATGACGATAAAGTATATTAGCTCCCTGGGTATGACGATAAACTACATCAGCTTCCTGGGTATGACGATAAACTACATCCGCGTCTTGGGTATGACGATAAAGTACATCAGTTTCCTGGGTATGACGATAAACTACATCTGGTTTCAGGGTATGACGATAAAGTACATCAGCTTCCTGGGTATGACGATAAAGTACATCATCTTCCTGGGTATGACGATAAAGGACATCAGCTTCCTGGGTATGACGATAAAGTACATCCGCGTCATGGGTATGACGATAAAGTACATCAGCTTCCTGGGTATGACGATAAATTACATCTGCTTCCTGGGTATGCCGATAACCTACATCAGCTTCCTGGGTATCACGATAAACTACATCCGCGTCCTGAGTATGACGATAAATTACGCCCAACAGCAAGGCCTCTGATAATACGTTTTTGAAAAAAAATATGTTTCAAGCTGTACGTTTTTTTTTTTTTTAAACGATTACCAGCTATACGTTTTTGAAATAAAAAAAATATTACCAGCTCTACGTTTTTGAAAAAATGATATTACCAGCTATACATTTTTGAAAAAATTATTAACAAAAATGGATTTTTGACAAAACAAATATAGTACCAGGAAAAAGAAAAAGTTGTCAGCATTAAATGACCCATTGAGGTTGATATGCTGTAAAGGAAACAAACAAACTAACACGGTGCGGCAGAAATGTCTGGTTTTGTTTCCATGCACCCAGTTAATCAACTGGGAGTGGCTGTTTTATACACCCGCCTCAAGGCAAATCCGGACATCTTGCATCTGGATGTCTCTGTGATTCTTAGCATTTTTGGTGCGAGTGGTTGCATTGTTATGCAATCGATGCTCGACTATAATCTCAGAAATGGCATTGCTAATATCTTAACATTGTTAATATCTTAAAATCTATTATGAGATTCATGTAAGGGAGGCGCAATGGATAATGGCTCGGAATGAAAAATCAGAATACCAAGTCAGAATTCCTGTTGGGCTTGTAAAAGGTATGGGTCTTTGTTTTCTCCCTTCAGATATGGGTTAAACATGGTTATCAACTATTCAAGGAGAAATAAAATTTCAAAACATTAAGTATAGATTTAACTCGTGAGTAATAATTATTTTCATGTACCGTGTCGAAAAACTACATGTATATATCAGCCACATTGGTAAAATATTTTTCATAAAATAATCACGCTAAAAATAATTATATTCTTACAAAGATACATTTACATCGAAATATATACATGCTTTCTTTTTTCTTTCTTATTTGCTCGGAAAGATTGTAAAGACATTTTAAATCGCAACGACGTCAAAGCAGATAATATGCAATGATTTGTTTCTATTTTTTAATTTTACACACGATATTAGAAGATAAAAATATACGTCAGAAAACAATATATAATAAAATTATTATCTGATCAAATTCATGATTTGGAAAAGTTTACTTAAACTGATTATTATCTTTTCACTGCGAAGTCTATTTGTATTTAGTGTTGGGAAATACTTATGCTATTAATGTATTTTTTAACTTTCGTTAAAGATGGCAGTTATGCAGTTAATTATTATTTAACTGTCATTTGCAAAATGATTTTTTAAAAAACTAAAACCGATTATTTTTGTTCGCATTGTAAACAATTTGGCGTTTGTTTTCTAAACTGCTTACGTAAGAGCGTTATTTTAAATTTTCTTACATAGATTGATTTCCGCTGGTGATGTGCTGATACTGAATATTCCCAGTGTACAGTTCATTAACCAAATTTCTCCTCAGCATTTTTGTCTATAATTTAAAGTACAGATTTCTTCATGTTTTCTCAAAATTGGGCAGGTTTTTCAATGTCAACATCGATTCCATTTCTGACATATGTGTGTGTCATTATAGAAGAGATTGAAGATTTATATTATGAAAAGATGCTTAATTTAACATATCAATATATATATATATATATATATATATATATATATATGTATGTATATATATATATATATATATATATATATATTATACATATATGTATGTATGTGTATATATATATATATATATATATATATATATATATATATATGTATGTGTGTGTGTATGTATGTATGTATGTATGACAAAGTGGAAAAAGGACTCCATCGGACTAAATTTGTTATGTTGGTTGGACTGCATATACGTATAACAAAAGGGTGCTGGGACATTTAAATATTTTTTAGCCGAATTCATTTAGAGTTTTTTCTCCTATTCTTTCCTCTACTTTTGTAAGTAGATATTCCACACTGTAATATTGTAATAGATCAAAACATCACAGGGTTTGGGAAATGTTGTAAGAGCCAGAGGACAAATCTAATGTAGATGACGTTGCGATTAAGGCAACCAGTAAAATTTTACGTCGTAGTTGATTATTATTTTCTTTGATCGGAGTAGTATTTTTTATGTCAGTGTTCAGCAACGAACGCATTTGATGTACTATTTTGTAAAATGTCGATTTTGCGTTTATATAATCTTTTATTTAGATTCATTAGGGGTTCTTCTATGTATATTTTGTGACAGTTATTGCGGGCGATGGAGTTATCTCTTTTGTCAGGTTTTAGCTTATTTTTTAGTTTAGTATTAACTAAATCATTTTTATTTTGAATGTAGTATTAACAACGTTATGTTGAGTTTATACAAATTCTTTTCGATTGTAGATGTTATAGAAATTAATAGGGTGGATAATATTTTTTTGATACATTGCATTTTTTTAGCAAATTCCCTTATATATATATATATATATATATATATATATATATATATATATATATATAGAGAGAGAGAGAGAGAGAGTAAGTAAAGGTAATAAATCCGTTAGAATATAATCCAAGTCGATGCTAGTGATATAAAATATTAAAACTTATTCAGAAAAAGAGCTCAGTGTATTTATTATAGCAGAGCCCAAAAATAGCATTACACAAGAAAATCCCAAATTATCTCATATGGGTGACAGATCGATCTCAACCGACGAAAACATCGTCGGTCATTTTTAACCCATGTGTATAGACTGAGTTCATGTCAGAATTAGACATTTGAAAAATTGGTACAGAATTTATGTATTTCAATGTTTCAATCAGAGGAAATGCGCGTATATATAAAGAAATATAGTCTTAAGGTGTGCTATATTTATGGGATAAAGTGCTCAATATCAGAGATAGAGCGTGTGTAAATATAAAAGTGAACATAGAAGTCAACACTTAGAGGCGACAGTCTGTTTCATGCTATATGCAATCGTCAGGCCACGTGTGCTGTTATTTTTCTCGGCTATTTATATATATACGGGTTAGTGGTGCATTGTGGGTATTCTATTATGGCGGTTATTTTTTTTACCGGAAGTCGCTTTGTTTATTTGGGTCAAATTATATTGCTCGTTTTTTTATTTTTTTTTATTTTATTTTTTTTTATTTATTTATTTATTTTTTTTTTTTCTTATTTTATTTATTTATTTATTAACGTAGTAAAGATTTGTTTATATCACGTATTTAACAGTTTTGTTTTGGTTTGAGAATTTAATTAAAGCTATTTGTTCAATTTTGGGGTTGGTTGTTGTAGTTCATTCTAACTATTATTTTTTTGGCGGGAACAGTTTTTTAATTTGGGATTGGTTTGTTTATTTATTTACTTGGATGAATTTAGGTCAATTTATTTTTATATTTTTCTCTTTTGGTTTTCGGTTTTTAAGCAACATATATAGTATTTATTTATTTATTTATTTTTTTTTTTTTTTTTTTTTTTTTTTTTTTTTTTTATTATTATTGTTATTGTTTGTTTTTTTTATTTTATTTTTTTTTGTTTTTCATTTTTTAGGTTACGTAGTAAAATTTATTTTCATGCCTGCATTTTGAGATGAGCTCGGATCTTTTATTTAATAATTTATTTTGGTCGGGGAAAGTAATGATAGCTATTTTTTCCTCCAAGCAAAGTTTGCAAGTTTTTGATTGGTTGTTGTAGGCTGATGACTTTTCCTTATCTTCCAAGATATTTTTGGTGTGATGTGCGTTTTGTTTTTTATTTCCCAGATATACTTAGAAAGCATAGTACTGTTCGCATATTTACTATTTGTGAACGATGTTTTGTGTGTATAATTTCTTTGCTTCCAGGGTCCTTCAGTTACTCCTATGTATACTTTTTTCTTCATTATCTGGTGATTTTATCGTGGCTTGGTATATTACGTTGTTTTTTAGACAATTTCCGTTTAAGGGACATTCGTTCTTTATTCTGCAGTTGCACGTGGGTTTAATTTGTTCGTGTGGTTTGTTGATAATTTTCCTATTGTGCTTTTTTTATTATTTGTGCCATGCTCTCGGTGCAGCTGTAGCTGATTTTTACTGTGTTTTTGTTGAATATCTTGTGTAAGGTGCTTGATTCTGGGAAGTGTTTGTGTAAGAGTTTGAAGAATATTTTTTCCTACGTTTGTTTTTTACGTTCTTGCTGTACGGTGGGTTGAACCATATGATATTTCTTCTCCTGTTGGTCTTTTTTTTTGTATTCTGTGGTGAGTATGTGAGTATTGCTGTGTGTGTGTGTGTGTGTGTGTGGAATCCATATCTTTTAGGGCCGTTTCATAGTCTTTCTTAGCTTTGTTAAATAGGGATTCATTGGAGGAATTGTCGGAGAGCCTGCGGTTAATCGATTTTGGTATCTGTTTGATTATAGAAGGCGGATGGTTGGAAGATGTGTGTATGTAGAGTGGTTTATCGTTAGGTTTTCTGTATGGTTTTATATGTGCCTTCTCTTAGGTTGAAGGTAACATCTAGGAAATCTACTTCGTTTAGGTTAGTTTTTATATCTATGTCGAATCCGTTATTTTTAAAAATCTTTATTATTGCTTTTCTAGTTTTGTCTGTGTTTTGTTTGTTACAGTTTCTTAAGATTATGAGGCCGTCGTCCCTGTAGAGTCCTGTGTCATTTTTATCTATTATTTTGCTCAGTTCGTGTAGTAAGTAAATATCTATGAAAGTCGCATGCCTTCTGCACCGTCAAAGCTTCCCATTGTAAAGTCAAATATCCCATTTTTTATCCATGCTTCTTCATTGTGGAATAATAATGATTTACCTGAGTGCATAATGATGTTGATTTCGCTTGGTTTTATTATTATTTGTTCCTGAGCTAAGTCGATGGCCTTATCTAGCATACGTTCTGTTATAGAACGTAAAAATTCTTTTATGTCTAATTGTCAAAATTGGCAATTTTGTTTGTTATTTATGTTGTATAACCAGTCAATAGTTGTTACTACTATTTTTCCACTGGTTTAAATGTTTCTTCCTAAGTTCAAATTAAATTCTTTCTAGTATTGTTTTTTAACACATAAAATAGTTCGAGAGGCTGGGTTTATGATTCTGCATGCAGGATTATTTTGAAAAGTAATTAAATTTTTTTGCTTAGATTGTTTTATATAAAGGCTCTTATCATATATTATATGTCTCAATTTAATGTCTCTTTAAATGTCATCCTTGTCGTCTCGAACGGTGTTACGAATTTATATCATTTAAGTCATGATTTGAAGCGCCAGATTTGCTCAATTTTTAGGGCTAACGAATGGAATTGTTTAATAAATCGAAGTATTGAGAAAGTCAGCAGACTGATATCTGGTTCAAACGGATTTAGACCTATCGCAGTTAATATTGTTTCATTTTTGTTTCTTTAGAATGACATTCTTGCATTAAAGAAATTTTGTTATAATATTTGGATTGAATGTAATAGCCACGGATTTAAAAATCAAAACCTATTTTTTTTGTAGAAGAGTATATGCTTTTCAAATAAGTTCAAATGATATCAAATTCTTAAAAAGATTTTTTCAGCGCTTTACTAATCCATAGATTAAAAAAAGTATTGAATCGTCAATTTATTTTTGTTATGGTTTATACACCGTTTGCAGCTTATATAAAGCCAGAAAATATGTTTAGATTGTGAATTGTATTTAGAAATATTAATGATTCTACTGATAAAAATCATACCAATTAACCCATAGGTGTTGGGAATGAGAATTAAATTCATACCTTCCTTCATATGGGTATTTGCACGTAATTGATTATATCAAACTGGAATTAGAACTCGGGTCTTTGATCACAAACTCCGATTCTTTATCCACTACTTCACCTGCACATCCGAGCTTGCAGAATCATGTATTCTCAAGCGGTCACCTATTTAGGTAATGACATTTCTCAATTTTGCTTAACTTCTGTGATCGCACAGAACTTGGATATAGTTATAAAAAAAAAAACCCGCAAAAAAACAGCAATCACATGACATTTAAATTGAAATAATAATTGGCATTAATTTTGCAGAAAGTTGTATTTCTAGTAAAGCTAATTTGTATGCATCTCTTTTTTATATGTTAGACGCCAACTATTAAAAGAAAAAAAATCAGAAATTTATCTTATTTGTTAATGATAAATCCCATTAGAATAAACACAAATCTTGTGCCAATATCTTTGATTTGATACAATTTTATTTTCAAATGATTAGAATGAATACATTTATCAGATATCTTGTGAGAATTGTTTATACGTTTTAGTCTTTATCAACTTATAATTTCTTACAGCGATTTAATAATGAAGTTTGATTTCAATCGAATTTGATTTATCTGTCAATATATTTATAGAAATGAGTTTTAACATTGCCAACCACAAACTATAATTGTCATGAAATAAACTTCTAAAATGTCGAATGGACACGGATTTATCGAAACTAGAGAGATAATAATTATTGACTACAGATCACCGATATAGAAGATCAAGTGTTATAGCGTTGATCTTAGTAAGGAAACAAAATATTAATACTTCATCATATGAAGCCTGGGATTATTTCAAAACCAATCTCTATCTATAAAATGCAGGATGTGTGTGTGTGTGTGTGTGTCTGTGTCTGTGTGTGTGTGTGTAATGAATGCACGGCCGCAATTTTCGACGGATTTGCACCTAAATTTAGATACATATATCCTAGTTGGTGGCAAGAACAAGACCGACTTTGCAATTCCTAACTCCCAGCGATAGTGAAAATAATCGGCTTTTATCATGCTTCTACGGCAGTTTTTTGTAGTTTGCGGCCATTTTGTACTGGCCATAGAATGAAAAAATATATTTGCTGTCACGAATAGGCAGGAAGATTCTAATGGCCAGCGTGAGAGCCAACAATGACTGATTGAAAATGATAAAAGCATTTGTCACAAGTGGGAAAATGTTAAATCTGCATGGCACTTTACTCCAATTGGCTCATTCGCTTGCTTAAACTCAACGTTAATTCTGATTCCGCAAAACTGCGTTGGGTGTGACAAAGTATTTGTTGTTAACATTCTTTTTTCATTTAGTTTTTCCAGTTACGAGTCCTTTTTTAAAGCTGATCATTTTGTGTTGGTTTTGTTTAGTTCTTTTTTTGTAACAGATTTAATGTTTAGTATAGAGTTTAGAAAAAAATTCTCAAAATGAGATAGGCAAGAAGTAAGGCATGTAGCAACATCAGCACGGCAAAGTGCACTCATTTAAAGGCAAGGAAGGGCAAACATATTTTAAGTCAAGTGATAGCGATTGCTGTATGTGTCGTACGATTTTTGAATCAAGCACGGGCAACGCCGGGCTTGCTGCTAGTTACAAATAAAGATTTCTTATAAATATAGTTTGATAAGTTGATTGTTATAAAAAAAATTACAACTCTGCAAGATGCAAGTTTAAAGCTTATAACTAATGTCTTTTGTTACACTGAACCTTCTCAATATTATAAAATCCAGATTAAACAGCAAACATCCTACTCTCAAACAATATAATAATTATCAATGTCTATTTAATTATATATTTATTGTTTCATCTGTATTGATAAGAGGAGTAAATTACTTCATTTAGTTGTTTTAATAATATATACACATACATTTTTAGCTGTACCGTTTACTTAATCAGCTGTTTTACTTTTTTTTTTTTAAATTGTAGTCTTATTTGTTCAAGACTTTCATGTGAAGCATTCAGATATTTACATATATTACCCCTAGAACAGTAACTATCAATTAAAAGTACACCACTACCAACCATGGGTATGTCATACGCGATTTTGAAAATATAAAAAAAAAATTAAATATAAATCTTTATTAGAGATATTTTACATGCAGTCACTTCAAACATTCTACTCTGAGTTAACATTAATAGGAACTGAAAAACATTATTTCGGTAAGAAAATCGGGTACTGAAAATTGTAATTAAAATGGGAAATTTTGTGCTGGGTACTATATACTCACGGTTAGTGTTCTAGGGTGAAGTAATTGCATTGCATCAATTTCGCCTTGAAATAAGATTTCTTGATGTCGTGTGTGTCGTTCTAAACTTATCTTCCGAGAGATATTTCCATTTTAACACGAAAAGAGATATTGAACAAAAAGCGATTCATATAATACCAGAAGTAATCAATGATTCATAGAAGATTGCATTTATTTAACTGTAACAATTAATTTCGAACAAATATATCACGGGGTTTTTATCAACTTTGCCACAGAAAAGGCATCAGTCACTAGATATTTTATCAAAATATGTCAATTAGTGTATGCTAGATTCAACATTCCTTTACCCTCTAAATATATTACTGAATGACCATTAGAAGATAAATTTAGTAAGGAAAAATAGGGAAAAAGCCTGGGCATAGATTAATATTGGCGTAATATTCAATGGCGGCACTCTCAAGGATTTTCCTTCTGAGTGAGTTATTTTCTTTTTTATGAGCGTAGCATTTTTAAAATCAAAATTGACATAATTTTCACATTGGCCGAAATGGCTACCACTACAGTTTTCCTATTGTCTTTTACATTTATAAATAT
This sequence comes from Acanthosepion pharaonis, assembly GCA_903632075.3. Lineage (NCBI taxonomy): Eukaryota > Metazoa > Mollusca > Cephalopoda > Sepiida > Sepiidae > Acanthosepion > Acanthosepion pharaonis. The sequence continues at coordinate 17,602 of CAHIKZ030001370.1, read as the reverse complement.
TGTCTTTTTCTACAGGTTAATTCTGAGAAATTTTCCATACATATATGTATTTCTCAGATTGTATACGTACATATATATATATATATATATATATATATATATATATATATATATATATATATATATATATATATATACACACAATGATATTTACGTCGTATCTCTCTGTATATCTCCGAATGTTAGAAAGACTTGACAAGATATTAGAAGTTACAATTTCATAATGGTATCTCAAATGTACTGTGCCATATTTTTATAATTACGAATCTCTTAGAGCATTTCAATTATAAACACTGCATATGTTTTCCCTGATAGAGAAGCTAGTGTGATACCAGTTTTCTTAGAAAATCCCCTCTCCTTTCTTCATATATATCACATTGAATAATTTGACAGGATTTGTCTATATATTTGCAATAGGATCCTCTCAAATGCTTAGACAAGATTCTTAGTATCCTCATCCTCATTAAGTGACGGGAGAAAATTACAGTATTGATACATATTCATTTATTTCGAGTACTTTAGATATTAGCACAATGTCATCATGAGTGTGTTGAATTTTTTCTAAGAAAAAATTGTTGTGTTCCTCTGTTTTATTTAACTGCAAGTGATGAACAACAATTTTATCTTAGAAAACAATATAATAATTTATATATATATATATATATATATATATATATATATATATATATATAGATAGATAGATAGATAGATAGAGAGAGAGTATTACATATATTATACATATATAGATATATTAATACTTTAGAGTATTATATAAATTATAAAATATATATATATATATATATATATATATATATATATATATATATATATATGCAGACAGAGAAAGACCTGTAGAGATAGATAGATAGATAGATAGATAGATACGGATTGAGAGAGAGAAAGACGGATATATATATATATATATATATATATATATATATATATATATATATATATATGTATATTATGTCGGAGACCGACCATTTCATGCTTAAACACAATCTTCGGTAATGTGCATTTCCTTATGACTTAACTTTTTATATATCTCGTATATTTTACTTTTAAATTTTTATAGTTATGCACGTTGTCATGGGAAAATGGTAATTCTTTTAGGAATGGGGATATTTGAAAAAAAATATGTTGCGTAGATTTATATCTAGAGAAGTTTCGATAGCAGTACTTTCAAAAATTGTCCTTTAATTTAAGTTATTTTCTTTTTATTAACATTAGCATTCATTAGATGAAAGTTATGGATTAACTTATTTATTATGTATAACTAATGAATTAGATAATATCCTTTATGTGTACATCAATACTGTTTTTGCTTTTAATTTCTGCAAGTTTCTCCAATATATTATAAAGAACTGTTGTGAAAGGTTTTATATATATATATATATATATATAGATAGATAGATAGATAGAGAGAGAGAGAGAGAGAGAGAGAGATAACTGCTTCAGAATTCTTATTGTTAGGGGTATTTTTCTTAAATCCTTTGTTTTTTATGTTTAATAAAAAATAGTACAGTAATTTAAGTTTATATAATTTAAAATAGTACAGTAATTTAAGTTTATATAATTTGAATAAATAGAGGGAAGTGTTATTCGTTTAATGTTTCACATATGTGAATGAAATGCGTAGATATATTGTGCTATCGTTTCGTTTCACAAGAGCATTGTGAAAAGTTTAATTTTCTTAAAAAAAACAGGATATTTATAGTACCAGCCACAGTTAATATAATGTATTTGTCTTTGTATTTTTCATTATAAAAAATAAGAAAGAATATATATGAAAAGAAAATCTAATTTCCGAATTCATATTAATATATTTTATGTTATCTACAAAAAGATCCAATAAAACCACTGATGCAAGATATATTTAGTAAACTTAGATGGAACGTCTGAGAGATGCGTATGATTTACATATTTTAGGAATATTATTAAAGAAAGAAGATTTAAAATGATCCTGGCTATTTTGAAAAGCAGCATTCAAACTCATTGCATTTACGGCGGATTGAATCCAACAAATCAGCTTCCTTAGTAGAACGAGACAACAAAACTGGGGACCTAGTAATGAGGCCCAACTCACTAATCGCTCAAATTAGAAACTGTGTTGACTTGTTAACTATGTACAACTGTATAACCTTGTGTAAATTAATTGAAACACAAACGAAAAATTCCGTTATTATTTACTTTTTTCTCTTATTTTTTCGATGAAACATTGCGCATGTTAGTGCTTCGTATGTCCATTCCACGATGTCGTTCATTGCAGATTGACTACAGATTCTCGACCGGTTTTAAATCAGGAGAATCTCCGGGCCATTCAATAGTACTTTGATTTGTTCACTGGTAAGGCTATCCAAGGTGTTCGTGCAGCGTTAGAACTTTTGTACGCTTCCTTGGAGTAACGTCCATCGCAGAAAATGGCCGTATGACAACTTATCGACATCGTGGCAATAGTGTCCGGGCTTGATGAAAATCTGATCAATCACGGATGACGCAATATTTTTCAAGGCCAACCAAATTTCATCATACACACCGTAAATATTCATATTACTGCACACCACTGCAAATGACCTAATCCTAGGAAAAAATAGAAATCAATTACAACCTGTCACTCCAATGGGTCTAATCTTGACCTCATTGTAAAAGAAAGGAGACTAAAGCGGTTGTTTCAATTAATTTGCTCAAGGGTGTAGATACCCCATGCGCTATGACCCATGTTGTACGTAAATGTAGCTGGTGTAGTTTTCCATTCGACCGTGTTTTTTTTATCTGCAGAGATAACACGCTGATTTGCATTCCTACTAATCTAGCTTGGACAGTTATGCAAAATCAGAGCGAGTCGGAATATAGAATTCGGAAACAGGTGTTTTATATGATCGTTAGAAACAAGGTGAGAAAACTCGACGTCTCGCCATTTTATCTCAGAAAATCCTGCTTTAATACACTATCATGTCGAAACGACAGAACTAGAAGCTCTATGTTGGTTGAAGATGATTGTATTTAAATTTAAACTACGTTACATTCACGACCTCTCTCGGTGTAATATTTGTTTTTGTTTGTAATTTACTGGCATTAGGAAAATAGTATGAACTTTTTAATTTGTATTAGTTGAGACATAAGCACCTACTATTTTTTATTTACTTTCATGTTAATTCAATTGTCTCTTCAGTTTGACGTTTATTATTGTTATTGTTATTATTATAGTTTTTTTTAGTCAGTCAAACATTTAGTAAAGAGAAAAACTGCACTAAATTATCTTGCCATCATCTAAGCTGACAGAGCTCAGCGCAATACATGAGCAGTGGTAGCCAATACTATTTATTGTATCATTTCAATTCCTTTATCATTCCAGTTGATCCTTGTATTATTATTATTATTATTATTTTTATTATCAGAAAAGATGTTTTTTTGATCGTAACAGGGTTTATTTGCAGTTTGAGAAATTATGGAAAAATTAACGCTATCACAATGAAGTTATGTTACTAATAATACTGCTAATAAATATATTATAGATTGATATTTGCGAATTTTGTTTTAAAAGCTTATTAGTTTATCTCATCAACTAAATTATACTGTGACATTCCTCAAACAAAAGATAAGCTACAAAGATATATTTTTAGAAATGTTTGTGTTGGATTAAATGGTATCTTAAATCTGCCGTTGCTAAATTCTTTATTCGAACCCAAGTAATAACTTAGATATTAAAAGCCACTTTCCAATGCAGTCATATTAATCTACACTTGTAAGATTGGCGTACCACAGTTTTAGCAATTATATTAAAAGCCATTTATTCATCTCTCGTTAAAACTAACCTTAGTAAATCTAGCAACTATTCATGGCTCACTGGTTGGGACATAGATTTATCCCTTAAACTGACTCCAAGTATGAACTATAACTTCACATGCTGATATTCTGATCATGAGGATTATTCCAATCCAAGTGATTCGAATCATTTACATAAATTTTCCAAATTGTACCCATTGACCCGTGCATCTAACACCACACCACACACACAAATATGGATTTGTTTTAACAAATACTGTAAAATGAGTTAAGAAAATTGAACATAGAATAAATTGAACTTTAAGGAAGTTACATCCAACAATGCAAATTGCTAAAAGAACCGAAACATTTATACAGACCACTGCACTATGTTTATATATATATATATATATATATATATATATATATATATATATATATATATATATATATATATATATATATATATAAATAAACTAGTAAGCTGGATACGATTCAGTCTCAGATAAACGTTTCAAATGGCTTTTACTGAAATGACACCATAGCTCTTACTCTATCTTCGAACTTCGTCGATAGGTGATACAGAATCTCAAACATAGATCCCTATCAAATAAGAGAAATCACATCAATTGAGGACTTTCATCAACAGCATCATTTATACTTCATATCAAATATAACTCAAGTGAGAATACGGAGAAATGGTAGAGGTTCACGCTCCATATCTTTTCAATGAATAGGTTAGGAAATAAGCCGCTATCAATAGTGAAATGAGTCTTAATGGATTTGAGGGTAAGTGTTTCCCGAAAATAGTTTTTTAAAAAAAAGATTTCAACCAACAGTATCACTAGCTGTTCTGTGAAAAAAAGAAGTTATATTTCCATATAAGTAAATGGTTAATATAAACAAATATTCGTACGCGCACACACACACATACACATACATATAGTTTAATGGTATGTTATATTTGTGGGTTAAAGTCATTGATATCAGCGATACAGCGTAAATAAATATAAATATAAAGTAGATTTGTCCTGAAGATTGCTTTTAAGCTTGAAACAGACTCTCCTCGCTGGTTGTTGATCCCAATGTTTATTTCCACACACGCAATGAGCACACACACACACACACACACACACACAAACACATAAACACACAGACACACTAGGACATGGGATTGCTGAGATTCGTCATTCTCAAATTTAGATAATCCTTCACATAACAGGTATAAAAAAACTGCCTGAAATCAGCAGATATACTCAAAGAGAGCAACGTGGATCTGCGCGTTCTTAACCTCGAAGTAGAGCGGCTCCATCGAATCAACACCTGCTACTGCTGCAAAAAATGTTGGGACGCTGTTTCGTGCCAGAAAGTGTTTCTCGTAAGAATCCATCTTTCACATTTATAAATCTACCATTCGCTCGTGCATTGAATACTGTTGCAATATCTGGACAGGTGTTCCAGCTTATACATCTCCAGATTCTTGACAAAATCCAAAGAAGAATCTCTAATTGTTATGGTAATTTACACCCGTACGCATGGACATTCGCAGCTATAAATAGGAGCAGTTACTGCCTTTTGGAGAGGGAAGTTTACAGCAGTCAGCTCTGACAGTCGGGCAGAACATTCTTGCTGTAACAATCTCGTTTGTATATGTTTATTACTCTTTCTGTTGATATATTTGTTTAACTCATTTTTTCTATTTATGTTTAATTCTGACCCTAAAAGAGCATAACACTAATGCAACTCATCCAGACCAGACAACGAATTCACTCATATTCTCACCGGCTTCCCTCTAACTTTCCTAGAAATATTTTCATGGCATCTGCTCCGACGAGCTGTTTCGCCTGGTGTCTCGACTCTATGACTTTTAGCATGCACGTAAATTGATATCTAGATCCCATCTTTTTAATGATGAAATAACAAAACGCAACCACCACTACTACTCCAGAAGACTATTTTCTCGCACTTTCCACCTGTAAAAGCCCTTTTTAATTACTCGCTTCCTGATAATTACGATCTTTAAAAATGTAATTGCAACATTAATCGCCATCTTCTGTTTATCTTAAACACTGTTCATCTTTTGTCCATTCTTCATTAATCCTTATTCTCAGTCTTCTTTTTTACTTTCACGCTATGTAAACCCCACACTTACTACTAAGTCGTTACCGCCTTGTTTGAGGTGAAATGAGTTAATAATAATAATAATAATGCATATACTGTCATTTTATAACATGGTAAATAACAGGTCGTCCACTTCCTGAGGGTATTGGGTATTCATATATCAAATGGTGTTTTGGTAAGTGTTTCTTAGTATGCTGAATCGGCGAGCAGAAACTCGAAAAAAACGATTCTGTGGTATATTCTTTCAAATGGCTGGATTTTCTTATGCTGGAATCGAGGAAATCAACGCCATAAGATTGTCATCCCATTTCAACAGATATATTTACCACAATATATATTTTAATACTATATACATAATTTATTCATTAAAAATCACCATTAGTGCCTAACAAATGCCTCCAGACAATTTCGCAATCTCCAGTGTCTATTCTGTTTTTATTTTAAGTTGGTGATTGCATCTATCATCTTCACCTTCAGTTCGTCATTGATGTTACACGGTTTTTAGTAGTCCACTGTCACACTCCTCAGACTAATACTCAAACTCTCTGAAATGTTCGTAATTAAGATTATGGCACGAATGCCAAGCATTCCAGAATTCTGTTTCCCAATTTTGGGCGGATTGATTTCAAACATGGTGCTCTTTTCTCACAGACGAAGCCCACCCGAGCCTACTATATTCTGACGTCGTTGAAAAGAAAAGACAAACAACGGGCATGTGCAAAATTTAAAAAAATTAAAATAGTGACAACTTACTCATCCCAGCCTATATACTTTGACATCTGCAGCATTTTCTGTATACTACTGTACAAGAGTAGTCCGTTGTTACAGTATCTATATCCTGCATATTCTGCTATTACCCATTGTATTAATGCTTAATTTCAATATACGTACATATTAAAATTTTACACGGATCTGAAATAGCAGTTTATATATATATATATATATATATATATATATATATATATATATATATATATATATATATAGTCTTAAAATGTGCTATATTTACGGGATAAAGTGTTCAATTTATAGAGATAGAGCGTCTAAATATAAAAGTGAACATTTTCCTTCAACACTTAGAGGCGACAGTCTGTTTCAAATAAACTGTCGCCTCTAAGTGTTGAGCCCTCCCTTTAATTTCGCCATATATATATATATATATATATATATATATATATATATATATATATATATATATATATATATATATAATTTAGATGAGCTATTGAAAATATTAACATTAATAAAAAACATATTTGTCATCAAATAACTCTCTATATATCAAACTCCTATACCTAATCAAATGCATTGTAATTATGAGAAAGATGGCAAAATTCTAAAAAGACTCATAAATATTAACATATACCACAATGATCCGAGTAAAAGAAAATTAATATATACTATACTAAATTTAATACCACCATTCTTAGTCATCCATAACAACACTTCTTCGATAAGTAGCGTCTTTTCAAAAGACCAACATCGTTAATCAATTTAAATGTCTTTTGGGAGATTGCATCTCTGATAAAAATATTAACATGTATTATTGCTTTTACAACAACGAAAATAGAGAAGGCATTTATAATATGTGGTCATATCTAACCTTTGCTTGAAGAGAGTTACGAAACCAGAAACACGTGTAGCAGAATTATAAAAAAAATAGAATATAATATATATATAAATTCCATTTCAATCTAAAAGTATGCGGTTTATCGTCTTTTTTTATATATATATATATATATATATATATATATATATATATATATATATATATATATATATAACTAGACTCGTTTCGAAAAACCCTCAATTTTTGATTTGCTAATCAAATCAATCTCGAGGGAAAAAAAAAGTTTTAAAAAAAGAAAGAGCTACAAACATGAACTTCTGCCGACAAAAAAAAATCGCACAGATGCAGGTCTGAAGCCCAAAGAAAAAAAAACCCGATACGAGTAACAACTAACTAACAAAAGAGTTCAATACAACCGTAGAGCAGACCTAGATACACCTAGTGAGCCAGACAAACCTACCTAGGTTTCACCTAAACGGATCGTCAGGGAAAGTTTGGCTAACGAGGCAAAGAGAAACACATATTTATAGGTGATAGCTAAAATCATACCACGTGTCAAAAAAAAAAAAAAATCTCAGTGGAAAAAGTTAATAACGGGAAAACGTCTAATTTAGTAGCCAAATTTTTATGTCTACATACATTAAAAATTTCAGTTTTAGAGTTTAATAGCTGGTTTAGTTGATCATATAAAAATATATATATATAATTTCTCCTCAGCACATAATTTGCAAAATTTATGGCCTATTTATATTTTTTTTAATTTTTTAATATTTCCCATTTAAGGATGGGGTCTATATTATCTTCTTGTTTGGTTTTCCATACGTAGGTTGATAAAATTGGTAATGTTTAATTTTGCGTTCTTAAAAGTACTCGTTATAAGTTATAATATCTTTTTTTAAATTTATCCTGAGTAGCACCTATGTATGTTTTAGTTTAGTATCCTCAGTATTTTGTAAATTTTCACTTGATACACAACGCATTCTTGCTGGCATTTTCCCTGTAATGGACAGATGTTTTTGTTTCTACAATTACAAGTAGGAGGATTACTACGTGGATCATTCCTAGTTTTTTTTTTATTCAATCCATTTATAATAGTCCCTATGTTCGGCATACAACAATAACTAAGTTTTACATTGTTTTTGTTAAATATTTTATGTAACTCAGTTTTTTTTTTAAATGTTGCTCCAGTAAATTAAAAAATATCTTATATATTTTAGTTTTTGCCGCTAAATTAAAAATTATATTGAACCACAACATTTTCCTTTGACTATTATGTTTTATTCCGAGTAATGTTGTGGTTGTCTATATATTCTAATTTATTTTTATGTCCACTCTTATTTAGGGCTTGCTCATAACTTATTTTGTTGGCCTCCAAATGTCCCCATTGGAGGAACTAGTAGAAAGTCTATACCCAATATTTTTAGAAATATGCCATTTCATATGGGCTGGGTGATTTGATTTTATGTGTAAATACTGGGGTTCTTGATTTTCTTTTTTTTTACGAGGATATTGTTTTTTGTAAATTCAACGTAATTGCCTCGTTAGCCAAACTTTGCGTGACGATCTGTTCAGGTGAAACCTAGGTAGGTTTTGTCTGGCTCACTAGGTGTATCTCTCTCTCTCTCTCTCTCTCTCTCTATATATATATATATATATATATATATATATATATATATATATATATATATATATATATAATCAAATGCATATGACACGGCTCAACTATCTTTTACTAAAGCTAAGTATTAAATCAATATTCTATCATGAACATCACAATATGACAATGTAAACTTAGACGGATATCGGAAATTCAGTTAGTTTTTTGACACAAAATATTGATTGTGCTACAAATATCTTGGTGACATTACTATTAGACTTCCTTTTTGCGCACATGAAGATTAATGGCATCAGTCATACTTTTTCCGGACCATTGTCAACCCCCGGGCAATTGCCCCAGTTATGTGAAAATTAAGAATAAACAAGTTGGGGGAAAAATAAAAGCTAATAAAACTAATTACGTATTTATTTTCATGTTTTAAATGTTATCCAATTAAAAGATGCATAAGAAAAAATGACCCTATAATAAGATTTATATGTTCCTATAGCTTTAATTATACCATTAAAACTGAGAATTATGGGATATGAACAATACAATAATTATTAATTACATAATCAATAAATGGTTAAACTGAGTTTATGAAAAGTAATTACTATTATCAATTCTTACATTTCATGATATCCAATAAGAATAATTGTCTATTAATAAGATATAGCTTTTTATATCACTATAATTATACAACTGCAAAATATGGATTACATATAAACTATATGGCTTTTTAGAACATTGTTACTGGAGTAAATGCAAAAATAAAATTGCCCTTCCCATTGTCCGAGGGGTCATTTATCAGGGAGCAGTTGTCCTATAACCGAAGTTAATGCTCATCCCATTTGTGCTGGAAATCATACATTTGATCCACTGAATACCCAGTAAGAATCGACGGGATCCAAATATTCTATTCTGCACCTATAGCGTCATAATAGAGGAGTCGTATGCAATTAAATGTAACAGAAATATAAAAACAAAGAAATATCCTTATGAAATGGATACTAAAGAAAGAAGAAGAATCACTTTTAAAAGAGAATAAATGCATTATTCTCATGACTACCTTCTGGAAAGAATGATTGCGTCCTAACGACAGAGAAAGACCTTTTAAAAATAATTATGAGTGTGTAGGGATAGATGATGAGTGTAAATTATCCAGGTAAACATAGTTTTAGCAAATATAAATTAATTTACACAGCCGTTTACTCAATAAAATCCCCAAGAGCCACTCAAAGTCGAGTTATGTTTTTGTTAGGACGTAGAGTTATGGGGCAAGTGATCCATATTACGATGATATGTAGAATAGAGACTTGAAGCGATTGATATTGATGTGATCAAGAAGCATCCTCTCAGGATTTCTTTCCAAATTGCAACTGATCAGAACAAATATTTGAAAGAATGTGTTGCCAATTACAGTTATAAAGAATGTCTAAAAATCAGCTAATATATTTTTATATATAATAATTCCCTCATTTATATGGTTCACTTGGTTGATATGCCGAGGATTCATGTCATGTAGTCCACAGACGTTATCTCCAGGTAGATCCGCTTTAAAAATACTGATTTATAAAGCATGATTATTGATCGACATTGCTTCTTAAATAAGTATACTCCTTGGCTTCTATGATCACGATTCACGATTCCAAATAATGTTAAATTTTCATGAAAAATTCTACCACACTATTGAGAATTCCGTTAAAACGTCACAAGATTTAAAGTTACAATAAGTCATTTTTTTGCATATATAATTTTGGTAATTATTGGAAATTCATAAGTATAATATAATTCGAAATTTACAAAATATCGATTATTTATTTGTTTAGTCTTAATTTATTTGATTAAACAGTCAATATAATTTTCGGGAAATATTAAACGTAATTTTACATTAAATTGTGACTATATTTATCGCATATTACAAAAATTTATAATATAAATATCTGGGTTATTTATTTAAAATATAATTTAACCTATTTTGATTTAAACATAAGTATATTTAGAATTTCCAAATTGAAACTTAAAAGTCAGAATTAGCATTCGTTTGCTCAGGAAGAGCATAAATACGGGATAGATAAATAAATGTAATAAATCTATTAAATATCTGCCTCTAATGATTGCTTTGTGATGATATTATTGGGTCGGTTATTACATAAATCATTAAACTTTTCTTAATGTATAAAAATACTATGGCTGCAGTTAAATATTGAGTTCTTTTTGGTAGAAAGGCAGCTAAATTGAAAAAGATATGCTAAATTCATGAAATTTCCACGTATTCCCACAGTTTTTTTGCTCTTCTTCTTCTTCTTCGTCTTCTTCATCATCTTTTCTTCTTTCTTTCTTCTTCTTCTTCTTCTTCTTCTTCTTCTTCTTCTTCTTCTTCCTTTTCCTCTTCTTCTTCTTCTTCTTCCTCTTCTATAATAATAATAATAATAATAATAATAATAATATTAATAATGTTCTCACAAGTACAGCCCATCTTTTATGAAGGGCTTTGCCTATATATATATATATATATATATATATATATATATATATATATATATATATATATATATATATGTATGTATATATATTTTTCAATAAAAAGTGTCATGATGCCATTTCTAATCTAAGGTCTCTGGGTGGGATCCGGAAAGAAATGTGTACACGCCAGAATCAACGTAAATAAAAACAATAATAATAATAATAATAATAATAATAATAATAATAATAATAATAATTATTATTATTATATTATTTTTGTTCTTCATCTTCTTATTATACTATTTTCTTACTATTATTATACTTCTTTTTCTTTTTTCTTCTTCTTCTTATTATTTTTATTTCTTCCTCTTCTACTTGTTACTATATACTCTTTCTTCTTCTTCTTCTTCTTCTTCTTATTATTATTATTATTATTATTATTATTATTATGCTTCTTGTTTTTCTGTTTTTCCTTATTATTTTCTAATAATTTTTTCTTCTCCAATTCTTAATATCATACTTCTTTTTTCTTCTTAACATTATTATTTATCTACTTTTCCTTCCTTTTATTCATCTTCTTCGTATTATTATTATTAAACTTCTTAATATTATTATTTATATTCTTATTATTTTTATTATACTTCTTTTTCTTCTTCTTCTTCTTATTGTTATTATTAGTGTACTTCTTATTATTACTATTATTATTATTATACTTCTTATCATTGATATACTTTTATTTTTTCTTCTTCTAATTCCACTTCTTTTACTTCTTTTTCTCATTATCATATTTCTTCTTCTTCTTTTTCTTCTTCTCGTCCTCCTTTTTTCTTGTTCTTGTTCTTCTTCTTCTTCTTCTTCTCCGTTTTCTTCTTCTTCTCATTATTATTATTATTATTATTATTATTATACTTCTTTTATTTCCTATTATTATTGGCTGTAGAAAAGGATATTATGATTTGTATTTTTTGTTTAATGCTTCATTTTTTCTTTATGCTTTTCTTGGCATTTCTTGTTACATTAAATCTAATTATCACAGTCCATGAGCTTATTACGTATGGAAAGATCCACAGCTCAAACAACACAGAAATCAATCACAGATAATTTCAAAAGGAAATGGACAAAGTTTATTGCAACGCGATTTCTCGTACGTGAAAGTGACAGATGTGGTCATAGTCATTAACACGAACCATAGAATTGGCCAATCAGTTTCAACCATGTTTACACTATGGGGAAAATCTTAGATTGCCCAATTATCATGTTCAGAAACATGCTATATATCTTGCCAACTTGTTTCCTCAGTTGCGTAAAATGTGCATATTATGAGGATATGTAGGATAGGGACTGATGGAGAAAGTAACTTAACATATGTGCATATATCTGTCGTATGTCCAGAAATTGCTGTCGCTTTCTGTCTGCAATCCGTCTAGTCTTGCCGAAGCCCTAGAAAAGCAGTGGCCTCCCACGTCCACTCGCCCGGTTTTTAATCGGTAGCGTGGTTCTCTTATGCAAATAAGTCTGCTGCATAAAAATGGCAGTAGGCGCACGCGCGACCGACTCTCAGAGAATGGTTCGACACGCGAGGCAACGAATTCCTTTGCTCCTGGTAAGTCACTGTCACTCCTATTACAATATCTTTTTTTATAACAATATATATATATATATATATATATATATATATATATATATATATATATATATATATATATATATAGTAATTAGAAAACAGGCAACCTTATGGGTCTATATCCATTGATTATAATTTATTTCCACGGGAAAATTTATAATGGGGGGATAAGGACCAGGCATTGACCTATTTAATAAGTCATCTCACAGGAAACGAGACCGAGAAGTAAAAAGAGAAGTAAAGATATAAGAAACCAATGTGGAAGCAGGGGTGTGAGGAAAAAGTGGGAAAGATGAAAAGGAAGAATAGATTCACATATATGGGCATATTGCGTTTAATTTGAAAAGCAGATTGATATATTTTGCATTTAACGTTTGATATTAACTTAAAAAAAACATTAACAAAATAAAATAGGAAAAATATAATGTGAATATAAGATAAAGAAACAATAAGTATTAATATTAGTAATATTATTGATAACAAATTAAGGAATAAATGAAGAAGGAATTAAGAAATGTTTGAAAAGTAACGGAACTATTGTTAGAAATCATTTCAGTTCAAGCAACAAACAACATATTTCCCCTTTGAAGTAATCTCCGTCAAGTCTAATGCAATTTCCCCCCTTCTCTTTCACGCTTCTATGGACAGCTTCCTGAATGATATTCAGCTCCAGTGTTATGGCCTTATTGATAGCCTCCAAGCTTACAAAATATTGAGGGTCTTGTTTTTTCTAAGTTTTCTTGAATTCTACGATGACGATATTAGGCTAATATCAAAAGTACACTGAATAAGATGAATATGCATCAACATCGTATTTTTTTTGTTCCTTTAGTGAGAATACTAAGAAACTTGTTCGTAATTACGATAGGATCATATTAAAATAAGTAAACAAAACTTCTCTAAATTCTTTAATGAGGCATGTCTTTCTAAAATATTTTTTCAACCTGCCTGGGGATATCTAGCGATAGAAACTCAAATAGCGTGTCTGTTAGAGATTTTATCCAATGCATTTCGCTCGGCATTTTATCTTATATTTTATATTTTAAAAGCATGGATCGTTCACTTTTTTTTTGGTGTTTATGCCTTTCTTAGAGGCCCCGTTTTTTTTTTGTTTTTTTTTTGCCTCCTATTATAACACACACACACACACACACACACACATATATATATATATATATATATATATATATATATATATATATATATATATTACAGCAAAAACCAACATTACCTCAACATGAGTATAGTCTATATCAAGCTGTTCGTAATCCAGCTATCTTCAAATCTTAAGTGTTTGTCTGGAAGTAGGGATAGGATACTTCTGGCTCTGCTATTTCTGAGCATATAATAAATACCAGAAAATGGGTGGTTAATTTTAGTGTGGACCGTTTTTTTTTTTTTTTTTTGCTTTTATCTAGGTCCAACTCACATTTCACCTCAATTTTCTAGAGTCCTTGTATATCAGATCCCCTGGGCCTTCCCTTTTAAACAGAGGGAATGCTTACTGGGTCTGAATGTTATTGGACTCTAGTTTCTTGAAATTCATATTTTTTTCATTCCATTCCATTCGTTAATTTAATTTACTTCGCTTTTATATTTTTATTCCCAGAAAAATAAACTTGATAATTCCTGGGACGAAACCGATTGTATTTTTTTTAGCTTTTTTTAAAAAATGCCTTATAAATTTTACCCTTTCCGAGCTTATATATATATATATATATTTATTAAAGACATATTTTATGTTTAACGTTGTTTATTTATAGATACAAGTATTTAAGCAAATTTCTGTTTATGATAAACAATATTAAATAACATTTTTGTTCTGAATGTCAGGAAATTTTTCAAAATTTCGTTTTTCCAAATTTCTGTTTATCATTCTCAGAGCATTTTCTTAAATATTTGTATCTATAAAATAACAACGTTAAACATAAAATATGTCTTTAATAAATAAATTGTCGGACCTTGTCCATTTCTTAATATATATATATATATATATATATATATATATATATATATATTGTCAGTATTATTTTTTATTCATTTTTACAATATTCGAAATATATATTATTTTTTCCGCTAACAATTGCCAACAATCCAATTGTAATATGTAAAAAACAAAAACAAACTTATGATTAAAAATGACTTGTGTTAGCCAAAAGTATTTAGATATCCTTTCTCTTTTTGTATTGCCGTGACTGCTAATTGTGACAGTAAGCAGACATTATGAAATGCATTGTATTTCAGAAATATTTTCTAACAACCTGTTTATTTATTTAATATTTCTAACATCCCGTTTATTATTTAGCTCTTTTATTTCTTTCTCCAACGATTAACTATAAGGTATTTTTTTTCTTCTAGGAGGCACGGTGAAGTAATGGATAGCGGCTTGGATTGAGGAATCGGAGAGCCGAATTCAGTCGAATCCATTGCATTCACTACGTACTCATACCCTTGGGAAAGGTGTGAATCCTCTTCTTCTCCCTCCAGCTATGGGTAAATAGCAGGACAGACTGGGTTCTATAGACTTGGACGGTAACTAGTCTAGGAGAAGGAAAACTCTGAATTCAAATCCAGAGTGGAGCCCCTAAGCCGGATGGAGGGCATTTTGTGGTACCTTCCGGCAACTCCTGCAACTATATTGGTTTATCCTCTCTTTTGGACTTCGGGCAGCCCTAGTTCTCTATCGTCTCTCGAGACGGACGGATGCCGACGATGACGCCTATTTACCTATAATGCAAATACACACAATGTTAGCGATTAACATCCCCCTGTAACAGAAGCACGTCAAGAAACTTATTTATAGCACGGCTACAAAGAGAGGCTCGATAAAAAAATATCGCACAAAGAATTACGTAAAAATAACGCTCTAAACAATCACAGTAATGAAAACTTGGAAATCTAAAATGTTAGAATTGCAGGTCCGCGTCCGGCGCTGAATGTTTTAATTTGCTCATGGAATCGGTCTGATTGCAAAATGGTATGATCTGTTGACTTACTGGTCTCTAGGAGTAAAGTTGAAAATGTGTGACACACTGCCATTCGCATTTATGTATATAGATTAGATAAATGTAAAATAAAGGTATTTGTTTAATTCTGATTTTTCAATCTTTGCAGAAATGCAGAAGAATGCTTAAAATATGTAATTGCAATGTTTGAAGTTCAGCGGAAGACAAAATATATCTTCCCATCGGATTTAGATAAAACTAAAAAGCGAGGCTAACCTAAGGCAAGTAGTGACCCTACCAGGATTTAACAATAGAAAATATGCAGATGATACTGTATTTATAGAAGCCACAGAAGAAAACATACAAGACCATATGGACAATGTAGTAAGTGTAAGCGAGAAAACAAGACAGACAGTTAATTGTAAGAAGACAAAATGTACGGTTGCCAGCAAGAGAAAATGGTCAAGAAGCGAACTATAAATTGAAGATGTCAACATTAAACCAGTAAAGAAGTTTAAATATTTGGGAAGTGTTTTAAACAGTGCATGGAAAAATGTCACAAAGGAAAACCAATGGCGCATTGGAATAGGAAATATGGATTCCCAAATATATCAAAGTATATAGACGCAGGAAGATTTCGTGATAAATAAAGAAAAGAGCGTTAATCTGCATCGTGATATCAATCTTCGAATATGGCAGTAAACTAAAGTTTCATAACACGCAGCAGATTTTTTTTAATCCCTGCAAATAATGAATCTGTGGCAATCGGAAAATTCTTCGTTTGCATGGCAACACAATTCTTTTATGTTCGTGAGACTTCCAACACGGTTTATTTATATTTCTAAGGATTTTAACGACAGTCACAATAAAGGAACTCTTATTATACCGTTTTCTCGTTTAGTAAGTATTTGGATCTCTTCACTAGCACCAGTAAGAATACCAGTTGAATGTGAATATTTCGAATACATGCCTGCAAGTCACACGTTCTATTATGGGTTGTCCATTATCATTTTCCACATATATTTGGACTTGTATTTCACTTAATAAAATAAAAACATATATATTAATGTATTAAATCATATTTTCTAAAAAATATGCATATTTCTTTACACTTCAGGTCATGGGCGATCATGGATCTTCCCAATTTCTTATCCATCATAACTCTGAAAAACTTTTGTTTGTTTGTTTTTTCCAGCCTCCCACTCTCATCTTTCATCTATTCACAAAAGCTAGTCAGGTCGGGGGTCCTTCTTAAAGCTTATTTCTGTTGACTCGGCCTTTTCTTCCTATAGGAAATCATCCAGCATTTACTGCCATATTGGAAGATTGATATTACATAGAATATATGTTATAAAGGAAGATATCTTTGTCTTATGCTGAGCTTCAAATATTGCATTTACATATTTTATGTATTCTTCTGTTTTTCTGCAAAGATTGAAAAATCAGAGACACCTTTATTTGAGATTTATCTAATCTATATAAATAAATGCGAATATCAGTGTGTCAGTCTGTCA
>CAHIKZ030001369.1:7320000-7351079 GCA_903632075.3 Acanthosepion pharaonis | reverse complement strand
CAAGGATGACTAGGGTCCGCGTTCGGTTGTCTTTCATTCTTAGCTTCAAACTTTTTCTAAAATTCAATATTCTCAAAATATATTTACTCAACTGTTTTTCTAAATTGTGATTGGTCAGATGAATGAAGCCGCCACTTAACTCCAGTTACATATAAACAGTGTTAATATCTCTCTTTTCATTCTCCCACTTTCTCAGCAGCTGACCTCAGCCCGCTCCTTGGGCTGGTGGGACGAATACAATTTGCAGATGGCGGAGCCAAAAGAAAAAGGATTTTCAATAATTAATCTATCTTTATCAGCTTGTCCCATGCTGTGACTTCTCTATCAACCAAACCACTCAAGAATTGGGAAAGAAAAAAGAGAGAAAATCATTCCTAATCCATCCAATGATAAAAACAACATTTTATCTTGCCTTTATTTAAGCGTTTTGTGATAAATAGACTACACAGCATTTTTTTGTCCATGGTCACTCCAAAATAGTAATTAATTTTTCTTTATCATTTGTATCCAGAAAAATTCGACTTCATGTTTGGATATAATGTTTTTTTTTTTTTTTTTTTGGGTGGGGGACGAATTATTATGAACGAATACGTAATACTGTTCCCTATCTCTGTGGGGTCACTTTTCTTCTGCAGCTTGTATTAATTGTAACTTAGATTTCTAAGTTCTGGTCTTCAGGGTCGGCGCAAATTCTTGGCCTGTTGCGAACGATGCGATTTCTCGTAGCAGGTATGGAGACTTTCTAAGCTGTCCAAAGCTCCAGCTTATATGGAGTCCCGCTTCCGACAAGGTCAGCTGCTGAGAAAGTGGGAGATCCAAACCAAATATTTTTTCCGTGGACTAAAAAGTTCAGAGCCATCTTAAAATGTTATTTCGATGACCACCAGCATCTTTATATCGACAGTATATACTTTTTTTTCTTTTTAACATCTCCAATTGACATCTTTAATGGTCTCTTTCTCATCGGCGGGAAATGGACTGGTTTGGCTTGATTTGTTGTGTTTTACGGCTTATCAACCTCAATGGGTTATTTAATGCCGACAACTTTTTTTCCTGGTAATAATTTTTTGTCAAAAATCTATTTCTGGTAATTAATATTTTTTCTTCAAAAACGTATTGCTGGTAATAGTTGTATTTTTTTTTAAATTTTGTTTCTGGTAATAATTTTTTACAAAGTATTTCTGGTATTAAACCTATTTTTACACTTTATAATGCTTTTACAATGCTTTTTTTTTTTTTTTCGGTTAACTATTTGCCCATATCTGGGACCCTAACAAGTGCTACCAGCCCGGGTCAGGTTTGACCTGGGAACACAAGCAATTAAGAGGTGGTCCCACGCTTCTCAAAACATCCTGATTAGAAGCCTTCCTGTTACGTGCAGAAGGACGGGTAGTCTTGGTTTTATTCAATATTACTGAATTCTGTCCAGTTAGAATTTCGGTTCGATTCTCTAGGAATTATTTTAAAACGATTTTGGAACGCATTTCGTTTTTAATTTTCTACTAAACTTTTTAATCTATCTTCCTACGTGTATCAAGATTTATCATCAAATGAGCAAACTTTTTCCTCTTCATTCTTTCATTATTTCCCCTATTTGCAGATCAACCTCCGAAAATTCCAACGTAAAATATCGAGAGACATCAATGAAAAGTGTCGAGGATTGGTCAATCGGAAGTAAAGGGCCTTTAATGAAGACAAAACTAGACAATATATATATTTTGCAAACGCAGTGTACGCACTGGAGCTTATGACATCGGAGGTCTACTTATATTCATCATATTCGTTAATTCACTTAATGACAAGAATTTCAATTCTCTTGAAGTTTGTAACAACTTAAAGCAAAGCCCCCTTCAGAAATTTACCAAGATCGTGAAAGACAGAATCGTGAAGCTACCTAAAAACTGCCGAAGACTAGGGGAACCATATGACACATACGAAATTGAAGAAATCTATGCTGAAATGTCTAAATCTAGTCACCGAATTGAATTTTGTTCAAACCCCATAAAACGATAGATAGAGAGATATGAAGAGACTGAGATAGATAGAGAGATAGATATAAACATATAAACAGATATATTTGATATATATATATTTGATATATATATATATATATATATATATGTATATATATATATATATATATATATATATATACACATATATGTATGCATGTATATATACATATATATGTATGTGTATATATACATATATATGTATGCATGTATATATACATATATATGTATGTATATATATATATATATATGTATGTATATATACATATATATGTATGTATATATATATATATATGTATATATATGTATGTATATATATATACATATATGTATATATATATATATGTATATATATATATATGTATATATATATATATATATATATATATATATATATATATATATATATATATATATATATATATGTATACAGAGAGATATACATTGATATAAACAGTTTGAGAGGTATATTTGACAGATATGTACGGCAGATATATATATATATATATATATATATATATATATATATATATATATATATATATATAGATAGATAGATCTCCCTGTTCTTATGAACAAGAGTAGACATTTTCCTTGTTTCTCTTTGCGTGTTTCCATTTAAATCAAACAGTGTAATGAAAATCTGTACAGGTAAATATTATTAATAATAGATAGATAGATATATAGATGCTGAGAGAAATAGCTATATTAATAGATATGATCGTGCTGACATATATATATATATATATATATATATATATATATATATATATATATATATATATAATCTTGAAAGATAGATAGATAGATCTTTAGGATTGAGTTTCCGTTTACATCTGAAAATCTAACTGACCAGATAGATTGATAGATGTAGATTGTTTCCTTAGTTTTAACTGGCTTTAGGATTGATAGATTTCCGGCTGCGATAGATAGATAGATAAATGTAACTGGCTGCGATAGATAGATAGATAGATAGATATTAACTGGCTGCGATAGATAGATAGATAGATAGATAGATAGATAGATAGATATTAACTGGCTGCGATAGATAGATAGATAGATAGATATTAACTGGCTGCGATAGATAGATAGATAGATAGATAGATAGATAGATATCAACTGGCGATAGATAGATGAATATAGATAGATAGATATTAACTGGCTGCGATAGATAGATAGATAGATATTAACTGGCTGCGATAGATAGATAGATAGATAGATAGATATTAACTGGCTGCGATAGATAGATAGATAGATAGATATTAACTGGCTGCGATAGATAGATAGATAGATAGATAACTAACTGGATAGAGCGATAGATAGATGCGATAGATAGATAGATAATGAATAGATAGATGAATAGATAGGATAGATAGATAGATAGATAGAACTGATAGATGAGATTAATGGATAGATAGATAGATAGATAGATGAATAGGAACTATAATAGATAGATAGATAGATAGATAGATAGATAGATAGATAGATAGATAGATAGATGCTAAAAGACAGAATAGAATATGATTTCGTTCTCAGTTTTACTCGATATTTTAAACAGTCTGAACTGTCGAATCATTGGCATGACTTGATGATTCGTCAGGCCGACATGTTGCCTGTCATAAAACTCGGCTAATCCACTTAGATTTTCTTGCGTGGCATTGAAACACACTAGCTACTTTAAAACGCCTCTAACGAGCATAAATGAAAATTTCGACAAAATTTCTCTTGGCTCTTTCAATTCTCTGATGGAGAAAAAATCGTTGAAATTACGTGCTCAATCTGTGCGAAGAAAAGAAAACTAAAAAAATAAAAAAAAAATTAACAGCTACCCTACCCCACTTCACATTGTAACGCAAGTCTCTCATTGGTGGATTGACTCACCAAGCCTGGCAGCATATCCTGCAATTAATCCCCACTCTCAGGCTATCGATGGATTCCAGGGATCCTCTTCACATATATATATATATATATATGCATATATATATATATATATATATATATATATATATATATATATGCATATATATATATATATATATATATATATACATATATATATATATATATACATTTAAACATATATATATAATACAAATAATTTCAATACATACATAATATATATATATAAAAAAAAATATATAAAATGACATATATATACATACATTCATATATATATATATATACATAAAATAGTTCGTCTATTAATACATACATTGTTTATATACATATAAATACAATTCACGTATAAATACATGCATATATATACATACATACATACATAACATACATACATATATATTTAACATACATATATATACATACATACATATATATAAACAATAATGGTTATATATTTATAGTAATATATATATATATGTTTTAACCAATATATATGTATAAACAAAAAATATACATACAACCCTAAGTTCAACATACACATATATATATATAATGAAAACATACATAAATATAATCGTCCCTTTGCAAGAGCAGAAACGGACATACATTCGTCAAGTTATAAATATTCTATATACATACACAAAAACATATGGCCTATATACATATATATTTACATATATATATACCATTCAAAGAGGAAGGAATATTTATATATATTCTCATATACTTATATAGCATATTTTGCTATATATTTATTTTCATTTATATATACCACGCACAAAATACGAACTCTTTTTTATATATATGATTTTCTATTTCGTTACAAAATGTCACGCCCATTTATTCGTTCATCAGTCCCATGAGTGGGCGTATATCATATATATATCACGCAGCTATAACCCTATATACATATATCTCTCTATATATAACTTAAATCTGGATATTATTCATCCATATATATATAAAAAGGATATCTGGTGGGACCCGTACCTTTTCTTTCAAACCACAGCTTTTTTCCTCAATATTTTTTGCATGTTTTTCATTATTTTTATTTTTTTAAATTCCCGTCCTTATATCTTTCGTTTTGTCCCTCCGCTTGTATGATGAGTATGTCCATCGAATTTATTGTCCCGAGCGCTTTCAGCTGAACTATTAGCTATTATCGATGAGGTGGCCATTACTTTAAAAAAGGTTAATCCGAAAATGGTTAATATACTTTTCTTTTGTGTATTTTCTATAGTAGTAATTGCATTCTAGATTGTGTTTTTACTTTGTTTCTGAACACAATCAAGACACCTTGACCCTGTTCGAAAAGACTGACAATATTCTGCGGTTCATTTGTCTTGTTTGCTTACAATCTTCTTCTTTACAATTTTTTTTTTAGTTGTTATCATCCATATATAAAAAAAGATTAAAAATAATGGAAGCATTATTTATAAAAAAAAAAATTAAAACACAACACTCAGTAACAACAACTATAAACACAACTTCTATGTATTGACCGTGTTTAGTAAATAAAACATTGCTATGAATCGAGATTCATACATTAAAAATTCCATGCATCCAGTTAATATCCAACCATTTTTAAAATCGTGAAATATTCCATATTTTACTGAAATATATATACGACTCATAGATTTTTATGGATAATATGGTACTTTAAATACATGAATATACGGGTGGCTATACAACGCAATTTATGCCCTATTTTAGAAAATCACTCTCAAACATCCTGTTTACCAATAAGTACCATGATGTAGACAAAGGAATTCAAAGCACAGCTTATAAGTGGCAGAAAGCCGAAAGTATGGGGCACCCAGTGAGAATTGAACTCACTACTCAATCGTAATTGATCTAGCAAGACAAGCTTTCTAACCATTGCACCACGTCGTGGTACACAAACTGAATGCTTGATATGATCTGGCATGACGTCATGCATAACGGTTACTGAGAATGATCTTTGTCACCAAAAGGAATGCTATTTTATTTATTCATTCTTTGTTATATTTTTGTGATATGAGTATGTAACACTATGTACGTTCGGATATATATATATATATATATTTATTAAATTTCATTTTATGTTTAACTTCTTTTATAGATGACAAGTATTTAAGTAAATGCTATTTTATAATAAACAGTATTAAATTCATTTACCGGCCTGAATTTCTACGAAAATTTTCAGAGAAAATATTCGTTTATTGACAGTAATTCGAACCTGCATCCTATACGGAACCGGTATTTACGCTGACGTCAAATCAAATCGGCCACAAAGAAGCGTTCGGTATTAAGGTCGATTTATTGTCGGAGGAACTTTGTTCTTCCGATATTTCTCGTACATTCAGACTGCTCTGGCGTATCAAATTAAACAAATGAATGTACGAGATTCATGGAAATTGAAGTTTATCTCATAAAATCGTTAAACATTAGATCTGTTACCCATATTGTCATGCTTGACAATTTCAAACGTCCAGCTTCCCAAAGAATAATATGAGGAAGACAAAGGAAGCCTAACTACCACGCAACACCACATCGGTTCTTGATAATGACAGCGAATGTAAAAAGGATTTGAACAAAGCAATAATTCGATATGAACTTTGAACAGCTTATTCACAACTTCTAGTACAATAGTCAACACCTTTATCAAAAAATGGAAGAATATAATTAAAAAAATTAAATAGACAGACATTGTCTGTTCTTTTTTTTTTATCAAACTTGTTTGCATGAAACTGACTAGAGATAAATAATGACACATTTTAACAAGCGTGGATACTCAACCTAGATACGCAGAAGGGAAGGCAAATGTAATAAACAACTCCACCTGAAAAAAATTAATCTGAAGCTCTTATCATAAAAAATAAACTTATTTTTGTAATGCCGTTTGTAGGAGAGACTTTGTAAATCCCATACAATAATAGTAATGTCTTCGAACAATAGACGAACAATACATTATTTATTTGTATAATGATACAAAATGTGACACAAGGCCAAAAAGGGAAATGGACGGCCTTCTGTCTTAACGTTAAACTTAGCTAGCCACAAACACTGTCCCAATCATACAAATAATATTCCTTTCACGAAACAAACGCAATCTTTACTTACAATTCATACATCATCCACTATAATGCCGTAAAAAAATTCCATGACGTTCTAACTAGTCCCTATATGTATGATTCATTGTTTATGTGAGGAGGGGAATAAAACAAAAAATTTAAAAATCTAACCCCAATGAATATTTACAAAAATTTACAAAACTATTTACAAAGAACTAAAACAAAATAATCTAATAACTCCCACAATTGTCTAAATGTGGCAATAACATCATGATAACATTGTGCTTTGTCAAAAGGGACTTTAATAAACATTCATTCATACCAAACACTCACTCGTACAATACGATATATATTTGTATAAATAAAAAATGTGGCACAAGTCCAACATTGTGTGGCACCTTGCATTATTAGAAATATTCATAGAAATATGATTTAATTTTTTTTTTACTCGGTTTATTAAACAGGTTGATTTTTTTTAAAACGGAAAATAATTGAGTTGAAAATAATTCACTAAAGTTGTACTTAGACGATCCTAAGGGAAGAAAGAAGAAGGAAGAGGAAAGAAAAGAGGAAGAAAGGAAAAAAAAAGGAAAGAGAGATGGATGATGCATGACCCGGTCATAAACGAAGATAGGTGTCAGAAAGATATCTTGGCCTGCGTGTTGGCCGAATTTTAAAAGACAATAGAGAATTGTTATTTGAAATGAAAAAATCATTTAGAGGGAAAAGAGAACCAGGCTTGATGACAGTGTATTGGGATTGATAAGAATATCGGTCAAAGCACCTAGCCTACTTTTGCGTGGAAAGACTCATTGTCAAATTGGAGAAAGGGAATTTCTTTTTAGAACAATAGAAACGAAATTTTTTTAATCGGAGAAAAAGTGTCTTTTGGGTTGAGGGGAGGACCGGTGGAACTGTATACAGATTCTGACCTATTAAAATTGGAAACCCACGATAATAAAGTGGGGACATTTTCAATGTAGATAATTAAGATTTTCTGACTGTCGGGTCTGACAAAAAACAAGAGGTGAAAAAACGATTGTCTCAGTTCACAGATGGCGCCAATATTCTTTCCTGAAGTCACATCTAATTAGCGGCAGGCTGTTTGACAGAGCCCAGGAGAAAAAAGCAAGATTGTCATTTTCGTACGTGCAAAAGGGCAAAATTGGATTTTGTTTTTTAAAACAAGAACGATGTAAACCACGCCCGAAAAGAGGAGAAAGGATGCTCGATCAATAACAATTGGTCGGAAACGGTCACGTGGCATACGGGAAAGGGGAGGAGAAATGCTCGATCAGGAATCATTGGTCGAGAGCGGTCACCTGACATACGAGGGACCGGGAAAGATGGGTGTGCGCCTCCCCACAAAGGCACTGTGAGGAAGTAGGGATGAAAACAATAGCGATAATGGGAAGACAGAAATAATGCGGCTATTGGAATTATCGAGAAACCCTGACGCCGACAAACCCACCCCGTTTTGTTGCGGCGTCAATAAAAGCAGGACCCCAGTCGACAGAAATCAGTTGCAGCTGGACCGCGGGCAGGGATAGAGCCTGAACGCGGGCATCAGGGCCCGATTCACTCGCCCCTTTGCGGGCAAGAGAATCCTCAGACAAGAAATCCTTCCAGCCCAAATCGAAGAAGAAGAAGATTGCTCGCAAGCCTCAGAGAAGTTGCAGCCAAGTCGAAGAAGAAGAAGATTGCTCGAAAGCCGCAGAGAAGTTACAGCCAAGTCGAAGATAAGAAGAAGAGCTTCCCAGACAGGCCGAAGAATTGCAGGCAGACGAAGAAGAATTGAAGGCCAGACAGGCAGCAAGAGTTGTGGCCGCAGAGAAGTTCAGCCCCGGACGGCAGCGAGAAGAGATCACCTCGGACGACAGAGAGAACAAGAAATCCTTCCACCCAAGTCGAAACAAGAAATCCTTCCACCCAAGTCGAAACAAGAAATCCTTCCACCCAAGTCGAAGACAAGAGAACTTCCAGCCCAAGTGGACAAAGAAGAAGATTACTCGAAAGCCAAGAGAAGATCCAGCCAAGTCGAAGACAAGAGAAGTTCTATCTAAGTCGACGAAGAAGAAGAAATACAACTCAAGTCGAAGAGAAGAATCAACTGCGAATGATCGATAGAAATTAGCCCCAGTGTCGAACTAAACCACACTCCGACACACACAATTCTAAAGAGTAGGCAATTCGAAATCTTTAGGTTGTGTGATAGAAGCTTGGTGCCATAGTCCAGAGCGGGTCGGGAAATGAGAACAATTTTGTTTTTTATGTAACGGACATTAGATATAAAAGGTTGTTACCCTTTTTTTTTTTTATCAGTAATCTTTTTTTTTTGTCTCGTGAGTTTTTTTTTTTTTTTTTACTTGTGTTTTGCCACCACCGTCGGACTCAACTTGTATCGGCCCCAATCCCTGCTGGTCCCGTCTGTCTAAGATCTAAACACAGCGTGGGTAGACAGACCGGAGATCAGTACAGTTGCTTCAGTAACCAGGTATTGGAAGCGAGTTGGAAAAAGGCGAGGCTGGTGATCATCCAACCAAGGGGTTGGAGCGGCACGCTTGGAACCAGGAGGAGCGACCAGGAGGAGCGACGTCAGGAAACGCACAGTTGCGCCGTAACCAAAAGATTCGACCCTGGGCCAGGTGTGTAACCGTCACATGTGGTGCCGTGACCAACGGATCAACTCTGAGACAACCACGTCACATGGTGAATGTGGGAAAAGACGGTCTTCTTCTGTCTTAACTTTAAACTTAGCTAGCCACAAACACTGACCCAAACATACCACAGTATCCCTAACACGAAAGCAACGCATTCTTATTACCTTTCTTACTGCATTCACCATAATACCACATTGTCTCTAGGAAAGTCCTAACTAAACCCCATATGTACAATTTATTTTCTGTAGGGAAGGGGAATGAAACAACAAATTGCCCCAATGACTATTTACAAAGATGTACGAAACTATTTACAAAAACTAAACAAAATAATGTTAGTAATAAAAAAAAAACAATGTCCCTAAATGTGTCAGAAATATCGGTTAACTGGATGAAATCAATGCGGGACTTTAATATCAAACATTCATTCATCCCAAGCACTCACTTGATCAATACTCGGTCAAAATATATATATATATATATATATATATATATATATATATATATATATATATATATATATATATTATATTCCTTTACTCGTCACGTGATCTAATTATTCCAAGATGAGGTCGACTGCGCATGGTGTTTGGCGATTCGTGTTCAAACACATTTGTCGGCAGGCACACTTTATTCCTATATTAAACTTAACATCAATATGAACACGGTCACAACTTACTGGCTGTATACGAGAGAGAAGAAAAAAATATGTTCATTTTCTGCAACTTTTAGTCTGTCCTAAATTATACACAATTTATTAAAATAGTATAAGTGATTGCTATATATATATATATATATATATATATATATATATATATATATATATCACAAGTTATGTCTCACAACACCAAACGTTGTTTTGTGGATCACCATGCTTTGTGTAGACACTGTAAATGATTTCACCGGTAGGGATCGAAATCGCGTCCCCCGTTGAGGGGAAATGACCGATTGATTGGTTCGAGCCCTGGCGGAGAAAAACTTTTTTATTATATCTCCCAAATATATATATATATATTTTTTAAGCATTACGCCCTTGAGCAAGGCGTGAAGCCACTAGGATGCAGGGGGTTGCGGAAGATTTGGAGCAAGAGCAGATAGGAGTGATAGAAGAAAGGATGAGGAGAAGGATAGTGGCTAGATCAAGGTAACTGGAGATGTCGATTGACATTACATTTGAATAGTTGGAGATTAGAGCTCTCAGGGAAACAGGAGTAGGGAAAAGAGTTCCACAGGCGAGAGGTGCGAGATATGAAGCTATTGGGGTAGAAGAGACGACTACATTTAAAAGTTTCTACAGTGTAAGGGATGCCAGCCTCGTAGGGCGCTTGAATTCATGGAGTCTGGGAATCAGTGAAAGCAGCTCATCGGAACAATTACCATGAAAGTATTTGTAGAAAAGACAGAGAGAGGCGACGGCGTGTCTGTGAGAGAGTGACTGTAGACGAAACGCATAGGTTTTAATACCAGAAATAATTTATAATAAAAGAAAATATTATTAGCACTAATTTTTGAAGGAAAAATTATTATCAGCAATACTTTAAAAAAATACCAGTAATACAAACAGCTATACAATTTCGAGAAGTTGGATTGTATTCAAAAATATGAGTAAGTGAAAAATGGTTCAAATATATATGTATACATACACACCCTTTTCCAAACTATCGCTATGATCTATTTAAAAAAAAATGTTGGCATTAAATGACCCACTGAGGTTTTGATATGCCATAAAACAAAGCAACTAACCAACCAATCTCTCTATGTATGAAGACCAGATATGGAAAAAGTATTCAATGCAGGTGCGAATGGTAGCTTTGTAAATGTGTAAGATGGATGCTGAAGGGAGGAAATTTTGTAACACGACACAGTCACACTACTTTCCTTGCAGTAGATACATCTATTGTTTCCGTGTAGTCGCTCGACTTCAACTCAATTGAAAACGAGAAGATTGTGGAGGACCATGAACGCATAGTAGAATAATCATCATCTTCATCTCCCTTTCTTCCAATCTGGTGCTGGTTATTTATTTATTTTGATTTTGTTACTTGCGAAAGAATCTGTAACAGTCTGCCATTAATTACGTACGCTCTAATTAAAACCTGTCAAACATATTTTTCTTTATTTTCTTTTATTGCATGAAAGCTTTTAGCTTCGTAATTTTCTTCTTAAGCAATCAATGCCATCGCCGCTCTGTGATTGAATGAAATGATGTTTGCGACAGAGTTCGTCGCCATCGCGATGATAACTTTTTGGTACAGACAATGTTTTCTTTTTCTTTCTTTTTTAATGGTAAGATAAAAGTATAGTCCTATAATGTTTTTGTTTGCATGTTTTGTTTCCGTTGATTTTTTTTTTTCCGGGGTGGGATTACTATCGCTCTCATCGAATCATATACCAGCATCACCAAATAAACATTTATAACTATTTAAGTAGACTCCAATGGCTTAAATTGTTTTATAAATTATTAATCGACACAGATGTGAATTAAACGCTTCTAACAAAATAAATGTTTTACGACAAACGCGATTTTAAAGCCAATATCCATCGATTCAGGAAGATCAAAAATTATTATAAAGTGAAAAAAATGAATTCTTAATTGTTTGTTAGCATTTCCGTTGGGAACTTCAGAAGCCGTGTCCCGGAATGAAGTGTAGGTTTGGCTCTCCACGACTTCCTATCCTTTGTAGCTCATGGAAATCTTTTTTTCCTCTCACGTTCCCTCCCAGCTTGTTTTGCCATCCAGTAGGAGTATTAAATGTCTTAAATCAATTTTATTATGATGATGATCTTTGTGACGTGTCCCATCAGGACATGGACGATCATGGCGCTCCACAGCTTCCTGTCCTTTGTAGACTTTAGTAAAATTTTTCTTTTTGCTATATCGCCTAAATGTCAAACATTGCACAAGCTCGTTTGGCAAGTTACTGTATGTTTTCCTCTGATCCTCTAACCTTCAATATGCTCTGTGGGTGTTAAATTCACCAAAACCTCTTTTCTCGTTGCGTGTCAGAGATAATTTAAAAGTCACCTATGTTGAAAGCTACCTTAATTATTTTTAGTGGTTTCTTTCGCATAATAATATATTTACGTTTGCGGTCCCTCTTCTATATGCCATGTACCTTAAGCATGTGAAAGATCATGGCTCTCCACAACTTCCTTTATTTTTTTAGACATGAGTAAAGTGTCTTTTTGCTATATCTCCTAATCCCTGTTTTGCCAACGATTTACAGAAGTAAATAAAAATGATAAAATAAACAGGAACACATGTGGCGGAAGTTGATTATCTCGCTCAGACATGTAGTCACGTGACTAGGGTCACTTGGTAGTGAGGAAGAAAAAGAGGGGCGCTTTCAAGAAGGTCCCACTTTTTTTTTCATTTTTCTGTTCCTTGAACAACATCTGCCAAACGTGTAAGTAAATTTGCCGCAATCGTCAAGCACTTACATACACACGCACACATGCACTCACTCACCCATTCACACACACACACACACACACACATGCACTCAATCACCCATTCACACACACACACACAGACATGTAGAGACACTCAAATACACACACACGCGCGCATACATTATCCTTCACACACACGCACGCACACACTTACTCAGACTAGCACACAAACACGCACACACACACACACACACACTTAATCACACGCACACTTACTCACACGCATACTCTATCTCTCTCACGCACACACACATACACTAATACAGACACGCTATCTCTCAAACTCACTCACATACACACACACTCTCTATCACACACACTCACACACATACGCAGTCATGCATTCTCTCACACACACACACACTCACATAAACGCATACACACTCACACTATTGCAAACACACTTACATACACTCACACATTTACATACACTCACACACACTCACGCTCTCTATCACACACAGACGCGGTCTTACACTTACGCATATACACTCACACTTTCATACTCGCACACATTCACATGCATGCACACATACACTCGCAGACACACACTCTCTCAAAGACACTACCTCACACACTCCAGCGCGCGAGCACACACACACACATGTCTATTTGTCGTTAATATTTGAAATTCTAGGTTGATGTTGCTTTTAGTGAGCGAGATGTTGTTTGGTTTGTTTTGTTTTATAATATATCAATCTCAATGGGTTATTTAATGCCGACAACAATTTTAATGCTGGTAATATTTTTTTTAATGTATTTTTTAATGTATTGCTTGTAATAATGTATTCCTGGTATTTTTTTTTTTTCAAAAATTATTGCTGGTAATAATTTTTCCAAAAAATAAGTATTTCTAGTATCAAAACCTATTTTTACACTTTCATAGTGTTTTGACCCCAATTTGGGGGTTAACTATTTGCCCATAGCTTGGACCCTAACAGGTGCTACCCCTCCGCTTCAGGGTGGATGGACCTGGGAACATCAACAATTACGAGGTGGCCCCCGCTCCTTAAAATCTCCTGATTAGAAGCCTTGCTGTTGGACGTAGTTTATCGTACTAGATGAAGTAACCGAAATATATATCTTGTGAGTATCAAGCAAGAAAGCCGTCCTCATAGGTCGTACAAATTTTCACAGTCACTTCCAGTTCCTATGCAAAATTGTCTTTTTCATTCCCATTTTATTTAAACTTTCCACGAGGCACACATATTCCGACCATGTGATTCTCAGCATCCTTCTGTAGAACGACGTATAAGTTCGATGAAGTTTCCTCTTCCTCCTTGAGTAATTTATTCAGTCTCCACTGATATAGGGTAGACTGATATTACGTAAGAGCTGAACGCTATCATCTTTGTTTCTAACGAATTTCTGCAGTTTCTTAATACATTGCTTAGCTTTTAGAAATCGTCTTTTGCTGTTCATCAGTTTTCGCTATCACATTTATCGCCGTCTTTTAAACTTTCCATATATTAAAATGTTTGTACTTAATTGAGTTTGCCATTTTTAATATGGCGTTTGCATCTTGAGCTGTTCCTGTTGCTAACGACCATACATTGTTTCCACTATTTACATTATTCGGAGCTGTTGCCGTCATATTTATTGCCATATCGATGTCGCTAACGAGTCTGACCAACTTCAGTCACTTTCTCAACGACGTGACACGGCTTCCCTCTGTCTTTTCTACATATATTTTCAGCCAACTGCTTTGACAAGCTTTTTACCCTGGTGTTCCGACGATATGTATTTAGGCATGCTACTAAGATTGGCACGTAGGTCCCACACTTTTACTGTTGAAATAGCCAAATGCAACCGCCACTTCTAATGCAACAATTTATTTTCTCGCACTTTCTACCTGTGGGACTCACTTCCATATGCTTGCTTCGCCGATAGCTAAAATCTTCACAAATTTAAATGTAACGTCAATCGCCATTTTCTGTTCTACTTGAATACCGTTCATCTTTTGTCCTTTCTTCAATCATCAAAATACACAGTTTTCTCTCATTCAATACCCGCAACTCCCTGGGTACTCGTGGCATTCCAACCTTGCTTGTTGTGAAACGATTGAAAAACAATGTGATCATCTTTTTCCTAACGAACCTCTGCTGTTTTTTTTTAATACATTGCTTAGCTTTTAGAAATTGTCTTTTGCTGTACTTCAGTATCACATTTATCATTGCCTTTTAAACAACTTCCCATATATTTAAATGTTTGTACTTCCTTGATTTTGCCATTTTCAATCCGGGGCTGTTCCTGCTGCTAACCCCCATGCAAATTTTACATAATTTACATTATTCGGACTGTTGTCCTCATCTTTATTGTTATATCACATTGTAGGCCGTTGTGCGCTTCGGCCTTCTTCAGGTGATATACGTTGGAATTTCGAAGCGAACCCTATCTTTCATCCACTGCTGTAGAACTTGAACTATCTACACCAGTAGATGAATTAAAGAGCTCGGTTCGAATTTCCAATGTATATCACCTGAAGAAGATCGGAGCGCACAACGGCTGAAACGTCGTCAATATCACAATAAAGATGAGGACAACAGTTCGAACAATGTATATAATTACACTACCTCCTCTCATAAATATATGCAGAAATCTTATATTGTCTTCTTATAATTAAACGTTAGACCTTCTCTTCTTCCTTACACGCCACGCCTTCCTCAGAATGTAGGCGATCATAGCTCTACACAATATCCTGTCATATATATATATATATATATATATATATATATATATATATATATATATATATATATATGAAAAAGGGAAGAGGTTATAGTAGTTCCAACGAGAGAAAAGTGTATAATAAAAAGAAGAGGGGAAACCGCAAACAATTTTGGCTGTAATGTGGATTTTTTTAAATATATAGTATGCGTTATTTCGCATAATTTTTCTACACGTGTTTCCTGTTTTGCGATCTTCATCAGGCATTCCTCGAACAAATTAACTTTCCACTTAAGGCGAATAGCGATCGCGAATGTTGCTTTCCAAAAGTAAAGCAGAGTATGTAGAAATAGAAAAGTTTCGTTCGAAACACATGTGGTTTGGTTTGGTCTGTTTTACGGCATATCGACCTCAATGGGTTATTTAATGCCGACAAGATTTTTGTTGCTGGTAATTCTTTCTTTCATAAATGTATTGCTGCAGATATTTTTTTCCAAAAATATATTGCTAGTAATATTTTTATATACCCTGAAGTCTACCTTGATCGACGGACACCTGAAAACAAATTTGTGATAATGGCAAAAATGAAGACATTAGTCCGACTGTAAATAACATCAACACAGACACACAGCTTTTCCTCTAATAGATGGAAATTTATTTCTTGGTAAAACTATGGAAACGAAATGTTAGTCTTCTCGAATATCGTTCGTACATTGGTATTTCAATTGGATCCGTTATGGTCAATGTACTAATGAACATTATATTAAGTAGAGTCTTACTATTTAATGAAAACCAACAACTGACAAAGCAGTTTGGTTATCTATCTATCTATCTAAAATATTGGTTTGGTTAATCTTTCTATTTTTTATATCTATCTATCTATCTATCTATCTATCTATCTATCTATCTATCTCAGTATATATTGGTTTGGTTTGTTTGTTTTATGACATATCAATCTCAATGGATTATTTAATGCCGGCAAGATTTTTGTTGCTGGTAATATCTATCTATCTATCTATCTATCTATCTATCTATCTATCTATCTCAGTATATATATTGTTTTGGTTTGGTTTGTTTTATGGCATATCAACCTCAATGGGTTATTTAATGCCGATAAGATTTTTCTTGCTACTAATTATTTTTTCAAAATATATATTTCTGCTAATATCTTTTGCAAAAATGTATTGACGGCAATATTTTTCCCTCTAAAATTCATTGCTGGTAATATTTTTACAAAAATGTATTGCTGGCATTAAAACGTATTTTTTTACCCTTTCATAGGATGTAGTTAAAATGTATAAAAAAATTATATAGAATCAGAAACAGGCAGTTAAAATGTTTGGGTTAATTAATGAAGAAAGAATGATTAGAGAATTTGACACTCACAGTCTATACTGAAGGCAAGATGGACAAAGGGAAACAGCGAGTTGCTTACTTAACAAGATAGTTTAAATGGAAGCCAGATGCATCTAGAAGGAACAATCAGTCTCAACCTCAATGGGTTATTTAATGCCAGCAAGATGTTTGTTGCTGGTAATATTTTTATCTATCTATCTATCTATCTATCTATCTATCTATCTATCTATCTATCTATCTCATATATTGGTTTGGTTTTGTTTTGCTATCTATCTATCTATCTATCTATCTATCTATCTATCTATCTATCTCAGTATATATTGGTTTGGTTTGTTTTGTTTTATGGAATATCAACCTCAATGGGTTATTTAATGCCGGCACGATTTTATTTGCTGGTAATATTTTTATCTATCTATCTATCTATCTATCTATCTATCTATCTATCTATCTATCTATCTATCTCAATATATAGTTACGGCATATCAACCTCAATGGGTTATTTAATGTCGACAAGATTTTTATTGCTACTATTTCTATTTTCAAAAATGTATTTCTGCTAATATTTTTTTCAAAATTTTATTGATGTAGAGAATTACATCCGGAAGAGTCACGGAATAGAAACGAATAATGTTAAAAATTCTCTGGTCAATTTTTGTTTCTTTTTCGAAACCAAACTCACACACGGGCATATACGAAATCGCCAGTATCGGGGCAAGCAGCGAATATGCAACATGTGAAAGATAAAAATAAGAAAAAGATAAATATATATTTGCAGAGACTTGATAAATCATCATGAGGAGAGACTGTTTGGGGAATTTGACACTCACAGTGTATATTGAAGGCAAGAGTTTCGGAGAAAGACATCGAATTACTTACCTAACAAGCTTCTGTAAATGGATGGTAGATCGAGCTATGAAGGTCAAGGAGAGTCATAATCGCCCACGATCGGAAGGAATCCGGAATATAAACGACAGCGAAAAAAAATTCTGCTTAATGGCTTCTTTTTTAAACTCGACTTATACATGAGTATGCACGACATCGGCAGTACCGAAAATGCCAATTGCACCATACGAGAAAAGAAAGAAAGAAAAATAAAAAGAAATAACAAATCAGAGAATGAGAAAAGAAGAAAAAAAAATCAAAAGATATATATTGATAAGTTCCAATGGCGAATTAAAGCCTCACAGGATATATTGAATGCAAGAGCGACGGATAGAAATAATTAAATTAACAAACCTATGTAAATGGACAGTAGATCAGGATGTGGAAAGTATATTAAGAGAGCAAATAGGGTGCGAGCGCAAAGAAGAGAAAGTTGTGAAGGGTCATGATAGCCCGCATCTTTTAAGGGACACGGTATCTCTATCTATAAAAAGTAGGATGTGTGTGTGTGTTTGTGTAACGAATGCACGGCCGCAATATTCGACGGATTTGCACCAAAATTTACATGCACATGCTCCAAGTTAGCGAGAAAGCCAAGACCGACTTTGCATTTCCCAACTCCCATCGATAGTCGAAATAATCGATTTTTCATGCGTCTACGGCAGTTTTCATGTAGTTTGCGGCCATTTTCTACTGGCCAGAGTGAGTGCCTATAGCTAGCTGCCACGAATAGGCAGGAAGATTCTATTGGCCAGCGTGAGAACCAACAGCTGACCGACACGAATGTTAACTAGAATGCTAGCATGCAAAAAAAAAATAGCTGCATTCATCACAAGTGGGAAAAATTTAAATCTGCATGGCACTTTACTCCAATTGGCTCATTCGCTTGCTCAACGTTGATTCTGATTCCGCAGAACTGGGTTGGGCGTGAAAAAGTATTTGTTGTTAACATTCTTTTTTCATTCGGTTTTTCCACTTACGAGTCCTTTTTTAAAGCTGATCGTTTTGTGTTCATTTTGTTTAATTCTTTTTTCGTAACAGATTTAATGTTTAGTAGAGAGTTTAGAAAAAATTCGCAGTGTGACATAAGCAAGAAGTAAGGCATATAGCAACATTAGCCCGGCAAAGAGCACTTCTTTAAAGGCAAGAAGGGCAAAAATATTTTAAGTCAAGTGATAGCGATTGCTGTATGAGTCGTACGATTTTTGAATCAAGCACGGGCAACGCCGAGCCATGCTGCTAGTATAAAATTAAGGAGGATTATGTTTTGTTCATTTTATTTATTTATTTTTTCTTTGGTGTTGGTTTTTTTGCTTTGTTTTGGATTTGTTTGTTTTTTTCGAATGTCGACTTATACACGAGTAGATTCAACATAGACACTGCAGCGAGAAGTGACAAATATGCTAAATGCATCATAATAGAAAAGAAAAAAAAAGAACGAAAGAAATAGAAAAGAAAAAAAAATATCGAAAAATATATTTACAATGACTTTTCCTAAATCATAAGAGGAAGATTTGGTTAATTTTTTTTTTCTTTCGACTCCAAGTCACGTTTCATTTTGTGGCACTGAGTTCTTTCCAGTCAGTTGAATAGTAACGTTACTTAGAGCACGAAAGATTGTTACAACGCGTGATATTTTGCGCTGCTTTTTTTATAATTGGCAAAGATTGTTCGTTAGGATATTTTGGTAAAAAGTAATGACCCCTAAACTCAAAACTCCAATATTTATAACCTACAACGACTTATTTTTAAATAATAAAAAAATATCTTATATTTTAAAAAGACTCCTGAAATAGGCTAATATTGTCTTACGTCCAAAATTGCCAAGAGTTCGTTTGGTTTATTAAATAAAAACTGCGTAAATTAAAATGACAACATCCTCATAAAGAAAGCCGATTTTACGGATTTTGACCAGGGTACAAATTATATACAGTAGCGAGCATAAAGATCAGAACAATGTTAAGAAAAAGTCTAAATGTCAAATAACTTTTTTTTTTTATTTTAAAGCTTCATAGAACA
The DNA here is from genome assembly GCA_903632075.3 of Acanthosepion pharaonis. Lineage (NCBI taxonomy): Eukaryota > Metazoa > Mollusca > Cephalopoda > Sepiida > Sepiidae > Acanthosepion > Acanthosepion pharaonis. The sequence goes on along the minus strand of CAHIKZ030001369.1, from coordinate 7,331,081 downwards.
ATTTTTCAAGGAAAAATAAGGATATAAAGGTAAATTATTTAATTCCAAAATATAAAGCTCAATAAACTTATTTTGATAAAGTTATAAGAATAATTATATAACACTCGAAGAAAATAGATGAATGTAAGAATAAAGAAAAAAGTGTGCAAGACAATAAAAAACACTACCTGCCAAAAAAAAGTGAAGTTTTGTTGAAATCGGTTGAAAAATGTAGGAAATCCGATCCTATATATAAACGAACACACAGACACACACACGCAAACAACCTGGGTTTTATAATAAGTATAACTCAATATGAAATGTCCCCCTTCCATTCTCGCGACAGCGATGGCTTGTAATCGTGTTTTCAAATTGATTTCGTGCAAAAACAATTGTGTTTTTTTACAATTTTTGGTGCTGTCATAACCACCGCAAGGTAATTTTACGTAGTCCTGTGAAGTTTTGTTGAAATCGGTTGAAAAATGTAGGAAACCCGATCCAATATATAAACGAACACACACACACACTCAACCTGGGTTTTATAATAAGTATGATTACACTATATTTATAAACATCCCCATTTTAATATATCCCCAACTCTCTTTCTATTAATCCATTACACCCTTTTATCTATATATTTTAAATTTATTCTTAGACCCTTTTAATTCCTATTTTAAATTAATATTTCATTCTTTATATAACCCCTTGTTGGGGCTACCCACCTTCTGAGGAGAATGGATTGATCTCTCTACGATATACTACAGTGCTAGAGAGTTCTGGGGAGATCGGGAGATCTAAGAGATCAGGTGACCATCTCACTTCCGTCTCTCGACCGGAAGATACCGTTGGACTGTAGACTCTTGCTGATTGTTATTACTAACCTGCGTTTGTTATTACTAATCACTCTGTCGTTAAATACCTCTTCAAATATACCAGTATTTTCCCCTACATATGTGTTTGTCCTTATTTGAATACACGCATGCTTTAAAAATTCCATTTACAAGACAATTGTTCATAATAAAATTCTATTCAATCATTAGACTCATAACGATTGCAAACAGTGTTTTTGTTTGAGTTTGGGTTTCACCAATTCGTAAAAAAAAACAAAAAAAACAAACAAAAAAACAAGCCCCAAAAAACTAATTAAGACATGCGTGTCCGTCAACCTTAAACAATAATCTTTGTCAATTTTATTTTTTAGTCTTTATGATGGTCGATACTTGATCTATCTCTTACTTACGCCGGACTCTAGTGCTAGTTAGATTATAATGTGGAGAAATAAAATATAGAAATTGGAACTAGCTATACTGTCGGCATTTCAAGAGTAAGAAGGAGAGGGAATATTATGTATATATAGTAGCTAATTAAATTAAACGTATATTATGGAAATTTGAATTTGTTTTTATGTCGGCAATTTAGAACTAACTCAAGAATGAATTAATGTTAAAAACAAAAGATAAAAAATAAAAAATTACCTTCGTCTTACTGAAATATCAAAATGGATAAACTCTGTATCAGTTTTTCGACAGCTTCATTTTTTGGCTTTCACAGTAAAGTTCTGCTTCATGTCACCCAAACTCTATGGACATGAACTCAGTCCATATCAGAGTTGATAAGACAGACAACTGATATCTTCGTCTGTCGAAATAGGCTATTCCCCGTATGAGGTGATTTAGGATTTTATTGGTTATTAATTATATCGCTCTGTAATAATAAATACATTGAGCTCTTTTTGTGGATCAGTTTTAATATTTTATATTACTCGGATCCACTTGGATGTTATAGCAACGGATTTGTTACCTTTACTAATATACACACACACACGCATATACATCTCTCTCTCTCTCTCTTATATATATATATATATATATATATATATATATATATATATATATATATATATATATATATATATATATTTTCACTTATAAAATATGATTTTATCATGTATCCCGTGTATCATGCCAGTCCCTTTTCGAGGGACCAAATTACAATATACTAAACTCTTTTCTTCCATCTCTTTATCTCATCTTCTAGTTAAATAAGTTAAAAATTTGAAAGAGAATGATAAATAACGTTATTAACGCTATACTAGTTGCGTAAACACGTACAGCCATAAACAACCGAACGAGAAGCAACAAAACATCTTATAAACGTAAACAATAGAAAAGATGCATATTCGCTTTGTTTTTATTATAAAATACGATACTAATATGTGAATATTACCTGTCATTATTGTTGGATACAGTTAACTAAAACATCGTTTTTATCAAAATCGTGTTTATTTTAAATACAGCTCTACATTTTGACTACAGCAGATGGATATATAGTTTGATCAACGGCGTAGCCAGGGCCAGTAAGTACAAACAGTAATTTTATATCTCGTGTATGATACGACCCCCTTAAAATAGCTTCAAAATTAAGTCTTTTAAACATCTATCGTTAAGTATGACGGACAATTAAAATTTAATTAATTTTTATTGATTTTTTTTTCCAGCGTTCTTACGTTTTTTTCTGTTTGGTGGGAGTAAGAGAATGCAAAAAATTTCTATAATTTTCATTGTCCCAAGGGCTTTCGGTCACTTCTTAAGCCATTTTTATATGGGTGTTTCTGGTGTTGTTAGGTTTTACTCATATTTTGACAGTCTAATTTATATTTTATTTTTCTGTTGTTTTGAATAAGAGAGTTTATTTAGAACATCGCGTGTTGAGCTCCGATGGAAATCGAGCGAACGTATTTCTATTTTTAAAAACCACTTAAAACACCATTGCCACTGTTAAATAAGGTGAGGTTGACATTAGGAGAGAGATGTTTAATATGTAGGTCCTCTTTTATAGCAAGATGTTTCCGGTAATCTTATTTATATAGTATTTTAGTGGTTTCGACCAGAATTTTTCTTAAGAATTCTTGTAAATTGTGGGTAATTAGATGTTTTTCTTATCGGACGTTCACCGATCCTTAAAGCTATCTATATGAAAAAACTGAGACCGAACGTTAATAAAATTAACTATGAATACTGCACAAATATTTTAAAATGTTTGCCGTAGATAGTTTAAAATATCGAGGTTTGTACTAATAGTTTTTAATACTTATTTAAAAAAGAAAAAAAAAGCTCTCGACAAATTTATATCTTAATTACATCCTCTGAAGTGTTACACAAGCTAATCGCACAGCAATAATCACGGGGTTCTTCACTTAAAAAAAAACCTTTAACTTTCAGATGAACACATCAATTTTGTCTTTTAAAATGATGACCACTACAATATTTGTCTTGAAAAAGTACAACACTCTGATGATAACATTGGGCTAATGTCGAAAGTACTGGGAATAGATAATATGTATCAACACGGGAATTTTCTCTCTTTCTTAAATAATGAGACCAACAATCTTGTCCATGAATACGAAAGAATCCAATTTAAAAAGTAAGTAGAAAATGAAAACTTGCTGCATATATATATATATATATATATATATATATATATATATATATATATATATATATATAAGGAGGTGGAATCCCGATAGTTATTTGGAAAACGTTCATGAAAGTATGTTTCGAAAATATCCGATAATGCATTTTCCTCAATGCCTTCATCACACAACATATCTTTTCGCTATCCATCTGATGAAACCATTAGAGGCGAAATGCATTATCGGATATTATATTTATATATATATATATATATATATATATATATATATATATATATATATATATATATATATAGTCACTGTGGAGTATTGGAGGTCGGCTCGGATTGAGGAATCAAAGAGCCTAGTTCAATTCCAGTCGATTCCATTACATTCACTTACGTGCTAATATCTTTGGGAAAGATATTATTCCTCTTCTTCGATGAGTAAATTCCTCTAGCTATAGGTAAATAGCAGGACAGACTGGGTTCTATAGCAATGGATGCCAACTGGTCTGAATTCAAAACATGCGGACGGTTGTTTAGTGACCTTTTGGCACTTAGTACACCACGTCTCTGTATTCATTCGGTTCTTCAAAAAGTGCGGTTGTTTCTGGGAGAGTCCACCATATATATATATATATATATATATATATATATATATATATATATATATATAAATAAAAAAATATTCCAAGACTAAATTTATTCCATGGTTATAATTTAAAGACCTATATCAAAAAGCTTTTTGAATTTGTAGGTCTGATGAATTGATCGTATTTACGATTCCAATGGAATAAATTATAACCATGGAATATTAGTGTTTTAAGTTTTTTATTATATCCTTACTCTGCCCTAGACATTGAGTTCTACCTGGATTCTTTCTCTTGAAATTTTTTCTGAAAATACATGTATGGGTTTTACATATTTTGCATGTATATTTTCCACTAATATTATATATATATATATATATATATATATATATATATATATATATATAATTGGACATTGTTTCATGCGTGAACGTAATCTTCAGATCTTCAGGCCTTGTGTTTTAGCATAACACAGGCTGTCACCCCAGGCTGTTCGACCTCAAAACCCTTTTTTGTTTACTTACGCTCACTTCCTTATATTGAACTTATTTACCCACATATATAGCATTGCTTGAAGCTATATATATATTTGCAAATACAAATTATTTAGCTATAACAATAATTTAGAGTAGATTCCCTCAAAATTGTTATTGTAAAGAGGCTCTAATAATGTCTAATGATTCAAATCGACGAGGAAAAGAGTGCTGGACACTATCATAATTGTAATCTGACGACAATTATGATTATCATCTGAAAAATACTCGTTCGTAATAAACTATAACGAGATCACGCCCTGGACATATTACGAAAGCACTTATTGTAAAGAATTGGTTATGGAGGTGATTGCACGTAATGGTTGATACGTCGTGCAAGGCGCGAATTCCAATCTGATAAAAAGAAATAACCACCAACACTAGCCAATTTTGAAAACAATTTTCTTTAACTTTTTCTTTATTTTCTCGCTGTCTCCTTTCTTTCTCTTCTCGTTCTTTTTTTTTCTTTTCTTCTTAATTGTTCTTTTTAAACCTTTCGTTTTCTTTTCTTTCTTTCTTTTTTATTGGAATGTTTCGTTTCTTTATTTTTCTTTTTATATCTCCGTCTTTTTTTCTTTCTTTCTTTCTTCCTTTTTTTCTTTCTTTCTTTCTTTCTTTTTTTACTGGAAGTTTTCTTATTTATTTTTATTTTTATATATTCCCTCTTTTTTCTTTCTTTCTTCGTTCCTTTCTTTCTTTCTTTCTTTCTTTTTTACTGGAAGTTTTTTTTTTCTTACTTATTTTTATTTTTATATCTTCCGCCTTTTTTATCTTTCTTTCTTCCTTCCTTCCTTCCTTTCTTTCTTTCTTTCTTTTTTACTGGAAGTTTTTTTTTCTTATTCATTTTAATTTTTATGTCTCCCGTCTTTTTTCTTTCTTCCTTCCTTCCTTTCTTTCTTTTTTACTGGCAGTTTTTTTTTTCTTATTTATTTTAATTTTTATGTCTCCCGTCTTTTTTCTTTCTTCCTTCCTTCCTTTCTTTCTTTTTTACTGGCAGTTTTTTTTTTCTTATTTATTTTAATTTTTATGTCTCCTGTCTTTTTTTCTTTCTTCCTTCCTTCCTTTCTTTTCTTTTTTACTGGCAGTTTTTTTTTCTTATTTATTTTAATTTTTTATGTCTCCGTCTTTTTTCTTTCTTCCTTCCTTCCTTTTCTTTCTTTTTTTTTACTGGAAGTTTTTTTATTCTTATTTATTTTAATTTTTATGTCTCCCGTCTTTTTTCTTCCTTCCTTCCTTCCTTTCTTTTTTTCTTTTTTACTGGAAGTTTTTTTTTTTCTTATTTATTTTAATTTTTATGTCTCCCGTCTTTTTTCTTTCTTCCTTCCTTCCTTCCTTTCTTCCTTCCTTCCTTCCTTTCTTTCTTCCTTCCTTCCTTTCTTTCTTTTTTACGGGAATTTTTCTTTTCTTATTTATCTTTCTTTTTATATCACCGTCTTTTTTCTTTCTTTCTTTCTTTTTTATTGGAATTTTTCGTTTCTTCTTTATTCTTCTTTTTATAACTTCCGTCTTCTGTCTTTCTTTCTTTCTTTCTTTCTTCCCTTCCTTCCTTCATTCATTCTTTTTTTTCTTTTTTATTGCAATTTTTCTTTTCTTCTTTATTTTTCTTTTTGTATCTTCCGTCTTCTTTCTTACTTTCTTTTCTATCTGATAAGTGTGTTTTATTTTTTATTGTTTTCTCCTTTCTTTCTTGTTTTCTTTCTTTATTTCTTTTCTTTGTAATTTTTTGTTTCCTCTTCATTTTTCTTTTTACACTATCATTTTATGTTTTTTTTTCTATCTTTCTCTCCCTTACTCATTTTCTTATAAACTATTTATTTATTCATTTATGTTCAATATATTAGATTTCTTAGGAATTTTTACTTTCTTTATGTTTTGTGTTTAAAAATCCTTCTTTTTCTTCCTTTCTTTACTTAGGTATTTAAATTTGATTTAATTATTCATTCATTGATTGTTTATTCTCGTCTTTCTTTTTTTTTACAGCCTTTTTTTTTTTTTCGTTTCTTTCTTTTTTGGGTTGGTTGGTTTGTTCATTTGTCCGTCCGACCGTCCTTCGTTCATTCATTCTGTCTTTACTTTCTTTCATTCGGTTTTTTAAACATTCGCCACAACCAAAGCAATAAAGCCACTAAGGCGCAAGGGAATTGCTGGGTGTTAGAGAATATAAGAAAAATGCTATTAAAGAGAGAGAGAATAAAGAGAGAAATAAGAAGACAAAAGATAACGATTGACATTGCATTAACATTTTTGAAGATCAAAGTTGAGTGGGGAGAAAGAATCCAGGAGATAGACCCACAAGCGAGTAGCTCGATAGAAGAAATTCTTAGCATAGAACTTACGGTTACATCTAGCCATTTCAATTGTAAAATAATGAGACCTAACAGACAATCTAGTACTGCGCTTAAATTCATAAATCTAGATACCATAGCGGAAAGTTCATCAGAATAATTACCATGAAAGCATTTATAGAAAAGACACAGTGTAGCTACGTTATGGGGGCGGGAAAGTGACTAAAACCGTGATGCCAGGTCAGGACTAATAATATTGCATATTCTTTTATATCAAGAATCTCTAAATATATAGAAGGAACACCAGACCAGACGAGGCAGCAATATTCAATGCATAGGCAAATGGTAGACTTATAAATATGTAAGATAAATTCTAACAAGAAAAAATGCTTAGCACGACATCGTTAATTAACTTTCTTAGCTGCAGACTTAGCGATGGCTTCAATATACTCTTTCCACTTCATGTCAACTGAAAACGTTACACCTAGAAAAGGAAATATCATGGGTCCTTACCTATAACTACAGAATGAACTCTTCCTAACACTATGTATACTACGCCTCTGAAGAGAGAGGGTCGAATCGAGTCGAGCCGATAGTAGTTCACTCCAAACCAGACTGACAGTCATACTAACACCTTCCCCATATTGTATTATTATTTCGTGTAATATACCTTCGTTATTTCTACGCTTGTATTCGTGTTGTTCTTCCTTGGTCCTAACCTGAACCATAAAAGGAAATGAATTCTTTTTCCTGGAGGTTAGTATCAGCCATGCTGATAAAAGATAATAAGCGTTCCCTCAGATGATTAATACAGAGCTGTTTCGATTTTGGGACGTTAAAATACACAAGGTAATTCTTGTCCCATTTATGAACAAATTGTAGGTTATTTTTTTTTTTTTTTAGATCAGCTACCAATTTGACCTTATTGAACCGATCAGAGTTACTATTAAGAGAGGAATAAATATAGGTACCTCCACGAATTCGGTATACGTGTAATGTTTAAATTGTATTTTAAAAAGGAAAAGGTTTTATTGAAGCTTTCAATTTAGCTTTAATTGAAAACTAAATGAGTTAAAATTTATAATTTCTGTATTCTGTGTTGTATTTCAAAAAGAAATTATATTGATGGGAATCGATTTTTTTAGCAAAATCGATGAAAACGGCCATTTTGATACATTTGTATACAAAAGTTAATTCTCAATTTTAAAAATCTTTCAAAAATAAAATATATACTTCTGAAACATTCTTTGAGAAAACTTAGCCAATTTAATGTTAAATCAATCGGATTTGAAACAAATATTACTTACTTATAGCATAAAATGCTGTATACAAGTACTTCTTAATCAGGGTGTCATACGTTTCTGATGTGCTAATCGACAGTCGAATGACCTCCAAACGTGTTCATAGTTAAGTATGGTGGAACAGATGATAAATTCATATGAGAGGAATTTTCCCGTAAGTGAGGTCAACCCTTAAACAGGTAACTGATAATGATATCAGTTTGGACATCCATACTCAAAAATTCTGCACGTATATCACATATACAAAAACAAATCAAAATACTTTAAAAATATTCGTGGTCGTCAGATTGTAATAAGCTTTACAATATATGCCTGTTAAATATAGTTTTACTGAATAACAATATTTCTTAAGTATCATCACATTGAAACAGAATTTTAAAAGATGTATTTTTTTATATAAATTATTCAATTTAAAATAGCAAAAAAATAATGAAAACAAAACTTGTAAAAATTCATTTCTCATCGATTTTTTTTCTTTAGACAATATTGTTTTTAATATATATTATTCATAAAAGAAATTAAAAGTTTCTCTAATTAAACAATATCTTAGTTTTATTGCGTTTTTTTATTTTTCAATTCAGAACAGGTTTTCAGTCAGACAGGGTCCGATTTTGCCAAAAATTCGGTGATCTAAATTCTTCAAAAAATTCTGATTTTAACTAATGTAGCCACTAATAATTATCACGTTGAATTTGTGAAATTTTCATATAAATAGTTATTGGAGTGAAATACATATCAAAAATATCTAATAACAACAATTTGAAAAATAATTTAAATTCTTTTGCGAATAAGTCCTGGCGATTTCCTTAAAATCCAACAATTATTTGATTTTTGCAAGAATTTCCAAATTAATATCTGTCACCGCAAAAAGTGGCTAAAATTTGCTATGCTAAAATTTAGTACAACTGCTGACGCAAGAAAAACAAATATTTTAATCAAAATTTCGAATGTTCAGAATGGTGTAAAAAATTTAATTAAATATTCAAAAATTACTTTGATCCTTCCTCTTAATAACAGCATAAAGATTTTTACGATAAACCTATGTTTTCATTACGTTAGGAGAATGTCTTCATCATGATTTTTAGCGATTTCGTGGAGGTACCTAAGTAAATAATTGTGTAAGCAGCATAGATACTGAGTTGAGAAGGTAATTTATGAAAATTTGAAACAATATAAGTTCAAGAATAGCGCCCTGGTGGTCACCTGCGTTCCTGCAGAAGGATCTAGAAAAACAGCCATTCAAGATAAATTTCGTTTCATAATTTAATATGAAAGACTGAATCAGTTTAAATATTCGTACAAAAACAAGAGAACTTTTCTTGTGAAAAAGACGAATACGCTAAACTCTATCAAATGCCTTCAAGATATCCAGAGCAACCACCCAAGCTTCACCAGTCTAATCTAAATTTTGTGCCCTGAATAATTCGGTAAATTCTTTCTTTTTTTTTTTCTATTTAAAATCGCTTTCCATTTTTCTTTCTTTCTTTCTTCTGTTGTCTCTGTCCGCCATCTTTCTCTTCTCAGAAGCATTTGATCTTTTTAAAACTCGGAATTCATTTTATCTATTTCTTTCTCTTTTTCGATCAAACTCTTTTTTTTTCTTTTTTCCTTCCCCTCTACTATTTCGTCATTTCCTTCTTTCTTTCTTATGTTAAAAGATATATCGAGAGATAAAGAGAAGGAGAGACGAATCAGGAATCAATTAGATGGATTGAAAGAAAGAGAGAAAGAAACTGTGGCAGATAGATAGATAGATAGATAGATAGATAGATAGAATCTGTGGCAGATAGAAAGAAAGAAACTATGGCAGATAGATAGATAGATAGATAGATAGATAGATAGATAGATAGATAGATAGATAGAAATAAGAAATAAAATGTAGCATATATATATATATATATGTGTGTGTGTGTGTGTGTGTTAAATATTATCGACAGATAGAGCGATCGTATATCGTTTGATACATAAAGAGATATAAACAGATCGACATAGAGAAATAGACACATGTATAGATCATACGTCGTTTTGTTGGATAGATAGATAGATAGATAGATATAGAGAGATGGACACATGTATATATATATAAGATGGACACATGTATATAGATCATATAGATAGTTTTGATGAATAGATAGATAGATAGATAGATAGATAGATATAGATCATAAGTCGTTTTGTTGAATAGATAGATAGATAGATAGATAGATAGATAGATAGATAGATAGATAGATAGATAGATATAGAGAGATGAACACATGTATATAGATCATAAGTCGTTTTGTTGAATAGATAGATAGATAGATAGAGAGAGAGAGGGAGAGAGAGAGATGGACACATGTATATAGATCATGTCGTTTTGTTGAATAGATAGATAGATAGATAGATAGATAGATAGATAGATAGATAGATAGATAGATAGATCATAAGTCGTTTTGTTGAAGAAATAGACAAACTGGAATAGATAGATAACTAGTAAGACTGAAAATAAAAAAAAATGCATAAATAAGTATGTATATTCCAATATGAAACAATGAATATTTTGAAGGAAACAATGAATACATTTAATTTTAAGGAAATAATGACTCAACAATAGAAAAGGCTGAAACTTGAGCGAATGTTAACTCTTTCACCGTTGTCGCGGAACAGAACGCATCTTGCCTCAGACACATTGAAGTCGTCATTGATTATCTGGGAATTGAAAGATGACTCACTCAACATGAATGGAAACATTGTCTGTTTCTCTGTTTAATTGCATGCAATGCATAATAAGAAATGAAGAGACATCTATCGTTAATTAACGTCAATGAAACCAAAAAAAAAAAATGGAACGATATTTGGACAAGAAAAAATATAGCTTAACAATAATGGAAATGAATACTTTTCTTTTGTTATTAGTCTTGTTATATTATTAATATTAATAATATTAGTAGTGTTGGTATTGCTGTTTTATTATTATTATTATTATTATTATTATTATTA
>CAHIKZ030001369.1:7295000-7310000 GCA_903632075.3 Acanthosepion pharaonis | reverse complement strand
TTTATGATCGCCTAAGCGTGTATCGCGCATGGCACATAACTGACTGATATTCACTTACGTTCTAATTCCCTTGGGAAGGGTATGAATCCTCTTCTTCTCCCTCTCAGATATGGGTAAATAGCAGGACAAACCGGGTCATATAGGCTTGGATGACAACTGGTCTACCGCAGAAAGAAATGGCAACCTACTGCGGGAAAGAAAAATCTGCCTCGTCAGTCATGCATCGAAAGATACATGATCGCCTAAGCGTGTATGGCACATAACTGACTAACTGACGTCTCATGATGCTAACGACAGCATACGGAATTCGTCTATAATCAGAAATGATCTTTTTTTTTATTGATTGATTTGTTTTGTTTTTTTACGGTTTGTTAATTATTTTAAGTTTATTTAAAGCTGAAATATATTTTTAGATTGCGAGAATATTTTGGTGATAATAATTTCATGATATTTAACCAATAGTTCTGAGAAAATTTTGATTAGTACCTTTTCCAAAGGTATTAGTACATAAGTGAGTATAAAAAACTGGACTGGAATACGAACTCAGCACCCCGATTTCTCATTCCGGGGCGTTATCCATAAGACTATCCGCACACCCAGAGCCGGGTATTCCCGAGCGGTCAATCATCTGGGTAGTGGCTAAGTGTAATGTTGCTTAACGTCGGTGATCGAATAAGAACTAGTGTTTCAACGGGATATCGTCGTAAGCCACTTGACACTTTTAACCCTAGAAAATTAACCATAGGTATATAGTACTCAGCGCAAATTTTCCTATTTTTAGTTACAATTTTCAGTACCTGATTTTCTTACCTAAACAATATGTTTTTCACTTTCTCTTAATGTTAACTCAAAGTACAAAGTTTGAAGTGCCTGCATGTAAAATATTTCAAATAAAGATTTATATTTAATATATATATATATATATATATATATATATATATATATATATATATATATATATATATTTTGATATTTTCAAAATCAGGTATGATATACCCATGGTTAGTAGTAGTGTAACTTTAATTGATGGTTAGTGTTCTACGGTTAATAGCTGGCATTTCAAGAAAAAGACTCTTCTCAATAATGTTGGTATCGTCTGATATGAATACATGGCTAAATTTTCCATACGTAAAAAAAAATTGCTTATTTGAATTCATTTAAATTAATATCTGTCAAATCGAGGATATATGATTTCGGGTCTTTCTTTTAAGGCCCGATTTGTTTTCGAGGGTGTGAGGGATTCTCCTTCAAACCTAGACCTGGCTTTTATATAAATTCTTGTTATGCGGCTGTCTTTTGTGTCCGACCTGTTTCCATTTACTGACCAATGTTTTTCTTCTACTGACATTATTCGAGTCCCGATTCTGTGTTTTGTGGATATAGGGATACCTTCTCAGCCAAAACTCAGTTATTCTATTCCTTTCGGAATTTGGCGGTGACACTGAGTATAAAATTTGCTTTGGTATTAGTGTGAATCCAGACCATATTGTGGTCACCACATTTCAACTCCGTTTTGGATCAAGGTTCCTAACACATTAAATTCTCTGGCATTTCCTTACACGGATAACATATAATTGATTTTTGAAGCTAAGCAAAATCCTCGATGAATTTGTAATTAAAAAAGATGTGCTATTTTTTTTTAAATTATGAAGTGACTACCAGTAGAGCCCGGCGTTGCCCGGGGATGTAACAGTAAGAGATAGATCAAGTATCAACCATCATAAATACTGAAAAATAAAATTGACAAACATTATTGTTTAAGGTTGACGGATACGCATGTCTTAATTAGTTTTTTTTTTTCTTTTTTTACGAATTGGTCAAACCCAAACTCAAACAAAAACATTGTTTTGAATCGTTATGAGTCTATCGATTGAATAGAATTTTATTATAAACAATTGTCTTGTAAATGGAATTTTTAAAGCATTCTGAATGTGAAAATAAAGAAAAAACGTGTGCAAGACAATACGAAACACTACCTGCCAAAAAAAGTTTTGTTGAAATCGGTTGAAAAATGTAGGAAATCCGATCCCATATATAAACGAACACACACAAACAACCTGGGTTTTATAATAAGTATAACTCGATATGAATTGTCCTCCTTTCATTCTCGCGATGCCTCTTAATCGTGTTTTCAAATTGATTTCGTGCAAAAACAATTGTGTTTTTCCAATATTTGGCGCTGTTAGAACCACCGCAAGATAACTTTACGTAGTCCTGTGAAGTTTTGTTGAAATCAGTTGAAAAATGTAGGAAATCCGATCCAATATATAAACATACAGACACACACATACACACACACATCCTGGGTTTTATAATAAGTATGAATATTTGCTGTTTTTAAAAGAAGATAGTGTTGGAATATTCTATTTACTCACTTATGTGACAAGAGATGTTGGACAGGTTCTTTAGAGATGAAAAAGTGATTTGAAGCAACCGAAATGTATTTCTGTAGAGAAATGTTGTCAATGCCATGCGAAGAATTTTGGGAGAAACGAAAAGGTTTCAAGAATAGAAACTACAAGGAAACACATGAAAAACATCAAAAAGAGTCCTTTGAAATTCTCGGGAACGCATAATGCAAAAAGAAAACTTGGAAAATTAAACATTCACAGAAGGAACTGAGAAAATTAGAGAGTAACATATGACAAGTTTAAGCAAATAAACCTTGGAACTAGGAGAACGTGACAATATTGCCGAGAGCATTAAAAGACAGGATGCTGTGGAGAAACATGATCGTCTACGTCCTGAAAAATTGATGGCACTGAGAGTAAAAGAGAGAGGGAGAGAGGAAGAGATCCAAACACACTTTTTCCACTGAGGTTATGTTCTAGATACCCAAGTAGATACCTGTAAACATTTTACATCCACTGCATCTTCCAATGCATACAAATCTATTACCCAGAAAGAGTACAACAATTGGCAAAGCTTGGTGGGAAAGATGATCCCATGAGAACGGTGCATGCAACTGCAAGGGTACATATATATATTATATTTTGTCTCAGACAACGAAATACTGAAACAACATTTGTGACTTTTGTTTCAATATCAATAAATCATAGGTGGTTGGGGATTTGGTCGGAGAGGAGATTTGACGACCACTGTAAGGCCTAACCGGTTCCATCCCACGTTAGTTTCCAAAACCATGTGAAACTTGTAGTGTTAAATAGCACAAAGTCTATGGGTTGTATTAACTGCATTTATTCCCGTAAGGAAGTTTTATCGACTACAATGAGCTTGACTTATGACATATATCCGTTCTATTCCCGCCATTTTATATGAATAAACACTTACCGTAATTCCCCATATGTAATAACGCATTTTTTTTTCTAAAAAATAATGAGCAAAATCAGGGGTGCGTATTATGCACAGCTACCAAATATCCTTAAAAAATTGCCGTAAAATAGAATAAGAATTATCATAAAATTAAATTAGAATAATATTTTTCTCTGTTTAAAACCATTTTTAAAAAAGAGTAGGAAAGGATCGTTGTAATGACATTGGAGAGGTACAATTTATAAGGTTTGATTACCAAACAAAAAGTTACAAAATTCAAGAAACTTTATGCTTAATTATTGTTTACCTATGTGGTTATGCATGAAGAAATGTGAGTGTACAAGTGAGGACCAAACGAAATAAACAAAATTTAAAAAAATAAACTTATTTTCCTCATGGAATTCGACGTACCACTCAGAAAGCGAAATAGAACACATGTAACCCGTGGGCCGTACATTGCCCATGCCTGTTGTAGATCTTATTAAACATAATAAGCGACTAACAACAATAAGCAATGATAAAATATGAGTATTATGACCAAAGTTTCTGCTATCCGCTCTAATCTGGATCCCCACAAAGCATGTGGACCTGATGATGTCCCTGTAATAGTCCTTAAGAAATGTCCTCCCGAACTGGCTCCTGTTCTCTCTAAACTGTAGAATAAATGCCTGATTGCCGCTTGCTTTCCTGCTTGTTGGAAATCCTAATCTGTTGTCCGGAAATCATGTGAACAATCTAACGCTTCAAACTATCGGCCTGTTAGCCTTCTACTTTTTTTTGGGATGGGGTTTACGGCATATCAACCTCAATGACAAAGATTTTTATTGCTAGTAATTTTTTCCTAAAGATGTGTTGGTGGTAATATTGTTTTCTTAAAAATGTATTGCTGGTAATATTTTCCTTCAAAAATGTACTGCTGTTAATATTTTTTTCCTAAAGATGTGTTGGTGGTAATATTTTTTTTCTTAAAAATGTATTGCTGGTAATATTTTCCTTCAAAAATGTACTTCTGGTAATATTTTCCCCTAAAGATATGTTGGTGGTAATATTGTTTTCTTAAAAAATGTATTGCTGGTAACATTTTCCTTCAAAACTGTACTGCTGTTAATATTTTCTACTAAAGATATGTTGGTGGTAATATTGTTTTCTTTAAAAATGTATTGGGGGTAATATTTTCCTTCAAAAATGTACTGCTGGTAATATTTTTTCTAAAGATGTGTTGGTGGTAATATTTTTTTTCTTCAAAAATGTATTGCCTGGTAATATTTTCCTTCAAAAATGTACTGCTGGTAATATTTTTTTCTTCAAAAATTCATTGCTTGTAATATTTTTTATTAAAAATGCATTGCTACTAATATTTTTACAAAAAAGTATTGCTGATATCAAAACCCATTTTTACACTTTCACATTGCTTTGACCCCAATTTGGGGTGGGGGTTAACTATTGACCCATAGCTAGAACCCTAACAGTTGCTACCACCCTGGCGCAAGGTCAACCTGAGAACACCAACAATTAAGAGGTGGTTCCACGCTTCTCAAAACCTCCTGATCAGAGGCCTTGTTGTTGGTTGTAGTTTATCGTCTTACGCAGGATGAGGATGTAGTTTATCGTCATACCCAGGACGCAGATGTAGTTTATCGTCATACAAAGGACGGACTGTTTTGGCAAACTACAACACTGTGTGAATTCATTGGGACTGTGACTTCAAGAAAAAAGATAAATGACATATTATCAAATTATATTTATTTTTTCCCAAAAAATTTACATAACTCTTGAAATTTTACAAATCAGTATTTGATATGTACGCCGCTACTTTTAATCTGGACGCGTTTTGGCATAGATTTGGTCAGTTTCGGACACATGTTACCCAATTCTTTGTTGTAATAGAATATCTAAATGACTGCACAGATTAGCTTTTTCCATAGTAGTACAGTCTTGTTTTATCAGTCGTTGCTTCACAATACTTCCCAAGTTTTATATGGAGTTCAGGCTATGGGGAATTTCCTGGCCAGTCCAATACTTTTACACTCTCATTTTGAAAGAATGTCTGCATTTTTTTTCGATGTGTGGCAGGTGGCATTATCTTGCTGAAAGACACTCTCTCGATCTGGGGAAAATTCTTCCACTGCTGGGAGCATATGAACTCTCTTCATATTTTGTGCTAATTATCATCCCCTTAATTATTCTCAATCTAAATAACTCATTTGCACTAATACTGTCTCTGAACATTTTCTTAGGAACGAGTTTGGGATTTTGCTCAATATAGCCATGCCTTATGGGTTCACCATCGCATATACGTAAAAATAGGGATCTATGGCCTGTCACTTGAAAGTGCATTTCATCCGAGAACAACTCTTTTTTTTTTTTTTTTCCAATTTTTCGCCGTCCAATTTTTATGAGATTTTGCACGTTGGAGTCGATTATCCTTCATTCTTCCTGTCAAAAGCGGGTTTTTTTTCCCTGGTTGCTCTATTTCAAATAGCCGTCTCCTGTCAGGTATAGACACACTGGATTCCACTAAATCTGTTGTCAAGTCTTTTCAAGTTTTAATAATGTTTCTATGCAGGATTGCTTCGTCTATTTTGGTCGTTTTTTTTTTTTTTTTTTTTTGGCTTTTTCTTCCCCAATCTCCCTTAAAACCTTCTTGTGACCCATTAGA
The DNA here is from genome assembly GCA_903632075.3 of Acanthosepion pharaonis. Lineage (NCBI taxonomy): Eukaryota > Metazoa > Mollusca > Cephalopoda > Sepiida > Sepiidae > Acanthosepion > Acanthosepion pharaonis. Next base: position 7,304,068 of record CAHIKZ030001369.1, on the reverse strand, counting down.
GCCCGCCTTTGCACAGTGCTTCCAGAGAGAGCCCGGGCCTAGTACAAGGTGAAACTTACTTTAAAAAATAAAAAAGAACAGTTATAACAATATACAGTTCTAAAAAGATATATGACGAATGAAAAAGTCGTACAAAACATAATTTATTATAAGCAATTATTATTAAAAGATAAACAATAACTATTTAAAAAAATAGAATAATTATAACAATATACACTAATAAAAGTCACGTGAAGGATAGAAGATTCATTCTTCACGTCGTACCTAGGCACTATAAATGATAAACAGCAATAACTCTTTATAAAATAGATTGGTTTGGGTTTTTTATGGCATATCAACCTCAGTGGCCGACATTTTTAATACCGACATATTTTTTCTTTTATTTCTGGAAATATTTTTTTCTTCAGAAAATGTATAGCTGGTAATATCTTTTTTTCCAGAAATGTATTGCAGGTTATATTTTTTTTTTTTTTTTTTACAAAGTATTTCATAGTGTTTTGACCCCAGTTTGGGGGTTAACTATTTGTCCATAGCTGGGACCCGGAAAGGTTCTATCACCGCGGGACAGGGTGGACTTGGGAACACCAGAAATTAAGAGGTGGTTCCACGCTCGTCAAAACCTCCTGATCAGAGGACTTGCTGTTGGACGTAGTCTTACCCTGGACGCGGATGTAGTTTATCGTCATACCCAGGACGTTATAAAATAGAAGAATTATAACAATATACACTAATAAAAGTCACGTGAATGATAGAATATTCATTCTTCACGTTATACATAGGCACTATAAATGATAAACACCATTAAATATTTAAAAATATTGAAGAATTATAACAATATACACTAATAAAAGTCACGTGAAGGATAGAAGATTCATTCTTTACGTCATACCTAGGTACTATAAATGATAAACAATAACTATTTAAAAAAATAGAAGAATTATAAGAATATGCACTAATAAAAGTTACGTCAATGATGGAAGCTTCGTTCTTTACGCGATTTCTAGGCACCATAAGAGATCAACAACAATAACTATTTATAAAATAGAACAATTATAACAATGTACTGTAAGAGAAGTTTCCTAACAGAATATTCGTTCTTACTGTAGATCTTATTAAGTGCAAACAACATTAACCAAAAATAATTTCGGACAATTACAAGCATATACGGCAGTAAAAGTTGTGATTAATAATAGATAATTCGTACTCATCGTCTATCTTAGTAATTTTTGCGTACGACTTCCTGCAAATTTCTTATTAATTAGAAAACATTTAACTTTTCACTTAGAAGGAAAACTTTACCAATTGTAAGTGACAGAACGACTAGGCACGGAGCAATAAATCTACAGCCTCAAACAATTATTAGCGGAATTTTGACGGAAATGTCCATTTTTATTACGTTCGATTGGTATTATCTCCGATGAAGAAGCGTTCGTTTAGGTGTATGGACAATGCAGATTATGTTGAAAAGAGACATTTAGGTAAAAATACATGCTTTTTTTTCAACGTTAGTTTACAGATTTATTGATGAATTTGTGAGTGGGGACTGACATTATTATCGGCACGACCATTAACCAAAAAACAGTAAATAATAATAATAATAATAATAATAATAATAATAATAATAATGAAGTGCAGCAGCCAAGCATCAGAATAGAGATTTCAGGATGCAGTTCAAATCGGGAATTTTTCAGCACTCTCTCGATCACACACACGTACGCATATACACAAACAGATTTGTGTATGTCTGTGTTTCCGATTTGATTAGACAACAGTTCATTTTATCGCCATCTTATTTTTTTATAGCATATTCTACCAATAGAGTTTCTTTTTCTTCTTCTTTCATTCTTCTTCATTCTTTCGTTTTACTTTGAAAGTATAACTTTCTTTATAAAAAAAAAATGCACTTTTTCCTTCTCTTTCTTCGTCTACTATTATTACTAGTATTACTACTGCTATTACAACTTTTATGACTACTGCTATTACTCCTAGTATTACTCCTAGTATTACTACTATTACTACTACTACTATTACTACAACTATTGCTACTACTACTAATATTACTACTAGTATTACTACCACTATTACTACTAGTATTACTACTACTAATACTACTACTACTATTACCACTACTATTACTACTACTACTACTCCTATTATTACTATTACTACTACTATTACAACTTTTATGACTACTACTATTACTCCTAGTATTACTACTATTACTACTACTACTATTACTACAACTATTACTACTACTATTGCTACTACTACTAGTATTACTACTAGTATTACTACTAGTATTACTACTAGTATTACTACCACTATTACAACTAGTATTACTACTACTAATACTACTACTATTACTACCACTACTACTACTAATACTACTACTACTATTACCACTACTATTACTACTACTACTACTCCTATTATTACTATTACTACTACTATTACAACTTTTATGACTACTACTATTACTCCTAGTATTACTACTATTACTACTACTACTATTACTACAACTATTACTACTACTATTGCTACTACTACTAGCATTACTACTAGTATTACTACCACTATTACAACTAGTATTACTACTACTAATACTACTACTATTACCACTACTATTACTACTACTACTCCTCCTAATATTACTATTACTACTACTATTACAACTTTTATGACTACTACTATTACTCCTAGTATTACTACTATTACTATTACTACTATTAATACAACTATTACTACTACTATTGCTACTACTACTACTGTTACTACTAGTATTACTACCACTATTACTACTAGTATTACTACTACTAATACTACTACTACTATTAACACTACTATTACTACTACTCCTCCTCCTATTACTACTATTACTAATACTACTACTATTACTACTAGCATTATTCATCTTTGTTTTTTTATTATAATCTCTTCTCTTCATCGTTGCTGGGAAGGTATTTTTATTAAAAAAAGTCCCTCTTTTTATAGACTTCTTTCTTCTTTTTCTTCTACTTCTTTGTTCTTTCATGTTACTGGAAATGTATCACTTTCTTCATAAAAAAAAGTCCTTCTTCTTTATTGTCCTCTTTCTTCTTCTTGCAATTCTTTCTCTTCTTCGTCCTATTAGTCTTTGTCTGTAAAATATTACTTTCTTTATAAAAACAACATCACTCTTTTTATCGTCTTCTTTCTTCTTTTTCTTTTTTCCTTTTTTTTCTTCTTCTTTTTCTTCATCTCCTTCTTCATATTCTTCTTCCTTTTTTTATTCTTCTTCAACTTCTTATTTTTCTTCTTCTTCTTCATTTCTTTCTTTATCTTCTCCTTCGTCCTCTGCTTTTTCTTCTTTTTCTTCAACTTCTTGTTATCTTCCTTGTTCTTCATCTCTTTCTTCTTCTTCTTTTTCTTCTTCTTCTTCTTCTTCTTCTCCTCCTCCTTCTTCTTCTTCTTCTTCTTCTTTCTTCTTCCATCGTCATTTCATTTATCTCTTTTTTGTCTACACCCCTTATCACCGTTTGTTCCCATTTGGCATTATTATTTTCATCCTTTAACTTTCGTTATGATTTCCTTCTCTTCATCTCTGGCGTTTAATTATTTTCTTTCTCTCTTCTTTAGCTTTCTCCCCCACCCAGGAAGATACGTTATTCTACAAAAAATATATATTAATATTTTAACGTCTTTTACTTTCTCCAGACTACTGTTATTCCATTTTCCTCTTCCCATCTTTCTCTCCATACTTTCTTTTCCCTTTTACTCTCCAAGTTCTTTCGCAGACGATAATCATTGAATCAATGACGCGCCATTACATGTTTAAGTGGCAAATTTCTGTACAAAATGGCGGCGGCTTTGTCATCAGCGTTTATTTCATTTGAAATCCATTATATCTTTGTTTATATTTTTATCAATTATCTTAGTTCTTTCTTCTTTTACTTCTTTCATCTTTGATTCCAATCCACGTTGTCAGCTATAATTTTATTCTATCTTCTTTATTATTTTTACGGGCTTTTTTATACACATTTTTGTCTCACTTGCTTGAACATCCGTTCTTTTCCCATAATCCTTCAGTGCATTTCCGTAGAGATTTGTTCTTCATTATTATCTATGGCAACTGTAATAAAATTACTGATACATGCTCAGTACAATACGCGGTCAAACGGTGGGACATAAAAGCAGGAAAAGTCTGTTATGGCCATCTTTTACCCTAGATCGACATGCCTGCCTTGAAAAGAAGCATTGGAAATCATGTTATTCGTTGTTGTGAAAGTCAGTCTGGGGGCCAATGTTGCATACCTGATTATTTCAATTTCGATTAATCCAAAATAACACTCAGGTATGACTAAGGATATCCTATTTCGTAGTTCATGGTATAAAAGAGCTTAGTGTAAACTATACTCACCTTATTCTAGTTTATACCCACTTTTTTTTAACTAGAATATTACATGTTGGCTCTAATATATGGTATAATGATTGGAATCTTTCAAAGTCAACTTGGTAAGTATGAGCATGTTCTTTGGGAGACATTTGAGCCTTAAGCACACGGCTGACCTCATGGAACTCGTACATACGATCCATCGCTAAAAGTGGTCGATCGCCTGCACCAATAAGTACTCATCGTGCTATCCTTTATATATTTACAAAAGACAAATCAGGACTAAAATAGAGCTATGTAATCATATTTGGGCAATAAAAACCCAGTCCTCACTCAGTTTTGATAAAGTCCAAAACAGTATCCGGGGCCTTGTGGGTGATAAATTATTTCCCGTCCTCCAACTTCTCACTCTCAAAGATTGGATGTGGTAAGCCTCTCACTATTCTGTCGCTACTTCCATGGAAACTGCTCGAACGAAATTTATTCCTTTGTTTCGCCAGTTCTAAGGCCCGTCATGGCACTTACATTGTCGCAAGCTATCCAAATCCCATGCATCGGCATAAACTACCTATTACTCTGTAACCCCTAACTCGAGTGAGCCCCGGACCTTGTATAAGGTGAACCTCATTCTCAGTTTCTAATAGGGCTAGCCTTATTCAAAATCAATAGGCATTCAGAATTTAAGGTTAGTAATGCAAGGAATCGGAATAAGACAGAGGGCTGTAGAATGTACACAGGTAATGTCTGCGGACGTGTGACCGCACGAACCATATTATTCCCGTCTATCAGTCGATACAATGAGAATAAAGTGTATTTGGATCTATGTAGGATACCTTAACACTTTTATAACCTGTAGAATAAACTGGCCTAACATAACTTATCATAGAGTTTCCTCCTTTATTTTTAATCAATTCACTCGAAGCAACGCAATAAAAGTCACTAATTCACAGGAGCTATTAAGTATGAAAGAATATGAGAAAATACTTTTAAAAAAATAGTAATTAAAGGAGAGAAAATTAAAAGAAAAGAAATTAAGAAGTCAGAAGGTAAATTTAAATTTTTAAAAAGCAAACCTGATTGGAAAACAAGAAGCTAAAAGTGAGCTTCACAGGGGAGAAGTACGATAGAAGATACTGTTAGTATAGAACTTACGGTTACATCTAGTTATTTATTTTAATTACGGTAAAATGGTGAGGCCTTACCGCCAATCTAGTAGCGTGCATAAATTAGTAAAGTCGATGTACCAAAGACGAAAGTTCATCAAAACAATTGCGTAACGGCTGTCGGAAAGTGATCGACGCCAATTTTGTCAGACTGTTAAATTATTTTTACGAGGAGGCACGGTGGAGTAATGGATAGCGTCTCCGATTGGGGAATCCTAGTCTAATCCATTACATTCACTTACTTGCTAATACCCTTGTAATCGTCTTTTTCTCCACCGCAGTTATGGGTAAATAGCAGCCTGTTTCATGCTAGATGCAATCGTCAGGCCTGACGATTGCATATAGCATGAAACAGATTGTCTAAGTGTTGACTTCTATGTTCACTTTTATATTTACACACGCTATCTCTGATATTGAGCACTGTATCCCATAAATATAACACATCTTAAGACTATATTTCTTCATATATATATATATATATATATATATATATATATATATAGATAAAAAGATAAAAACCCTCGAGCGCATAGACTTGGAGCGGGTAGAATGGAGATCAACGTGTTTTAGTAGACTCAGCGGTTTTCAATCTACTTGTCTGAATCCTCTTCAAGAAGCGAGAGCAAGATCTAAAAGGTCAGCCAATCTAACAGAGATCTTATCTAACAATCCTCACTTTTGCTCCATATGTGGCTTGCTTTGTAAATCACTAGCGGGTCTTAAGTGCTACTTAAGATTATCGCACAAAATTTCATAACTGAATCAATAAGCTGTCAGATCCTCATATGTCGCAACCATGGGAGAGCTCATTATGATATATATATATATATATATATATATATATATATATATATATATATATGCAGTCCCTTAACATTGCCGATTCCATGGCTACAACACTACAACTATTATTTCTGTAATGATGAATTTTACAGTTGATTTTGTTAGCCTCGCTTCCAAACGATTTGGAATTTGGAATTTTCCTACACCTAAACTGCTTACTAATTTAGACTAAACCTCCCAGTGTACTCTTTTATTTAACTTATAAGGGGAGATATGGATTCATGCCTTACCAAGATTATTTCTGCGAAATCGTATGTAATGACCTCGTTTGAATCGTATGTAATGATCTCGTTTGAATCTCAAAATGATCTCCATAATTACTAAAATACGCGTAGTTATGATTAGTAACATTGGAATTTCGAACCGAAACCTTTACTTCCTGTACCGAAGTAGATTATTCTAGTTCCATGTTCCATGCCCCTTCCAGATGTCTCAGTTATTTCCCTTTAACTGAACTCTCTAAGTTTTTGCTTCACCACTGCAAGTTTTTGGTCCTAACCAACGTCTTTATCCACCGGCCCATGTGTCCTTGTAACCTCATAACCCAGTGAATAAAGACGTTGGTTAGATCCAGTGACTAGATCCATAGATATGTGTGTTCAATACCAGGCCACATCATATTAGATTTAATTTCTCCATTTCTTCTTTTCTGTATTCCTTCTTTCTGTGGACGTACCACAATATGGTTCCCGTACGAGTACCGAAGTTAAGCAACGTCGAGCCTGGTCCGTACCTAGATTAGTGACCGCTTGGGAATACCAGGTGTTGTAGATTTCAATGGGCGGATGGTGTGAGGGAAAGTTGTGAATCTAACTTTTGTTTCCTATCTGGTAAAACGTGTATCACTAAAACTATTGTTATCTAAAAAAATGCTTGCAAAATATTTGGATTTATGTCTTAAATAACCCATAAATGTGTTGATATGCCGCCAAACAAAAATCACCATCCACTCTTCTTTCGAATGTTTAACATGTTTCTGTCTTTTCTTTTTTTTTTTTTTTTTATCCTCTAAGATTTTTTTTTTCCAGTTTCTGTTCTTCACTTTATATACAATTTTCAACGTTTCTTCTTCCGGACAAGCTATTCTTTTTATCCCCTCTCTCTTGTTTGTCTTTTTTTTTATCTCTTTCTTTCTTTCTTTCTTTCTTTCTTTTTTTCTTTCTTTCTTTCTTCTTGTGTTATTTTGAAAGTATTACTTTCTCTATAAAAAAACAAAATACCTCTTCTTTATTCGTCCTCTTTCTTCATCATCGTTTTCTTTGTCTTCCTTCCCATCTCACTCTTCTTCTGCATGCTCTCCTGTGACTGTAACGGTATTACTTTCTTTATAAGAACATAATCACTACTACCTTTCTCGTCCAATTTCTTCTTCTTCTTCTTCTTCTTCTTCTTCTTCTTCTTTTTCTTCTTCTTCTTCTTCTTTTTCTTCTTCTTCTTCTTCTTCATAATCACCATGTACTTCTTTTTTGTTATCGTTCTTTTTTCTCTTCTTCGCTGTTTTCTTGTGTTTCTAGGAAGGCATTACTTTCCTTATAAAAACAAATTCCCTCTTCCTTAAGAGTCCTTCTTCTTCTTCTTCTTCTTCCTCTTCTTTATCATCATCTACTTCTTTTTCGTTCACTTTTTTCCTTCTCTTCTTCTTTTTCTTCTTCTTCGTTTTCTTGTGTTTCAAAGAAGGCATTACGTTCATTATAAAAACAAATTCCTTTTTAGTTCTTCTTTTTTTCTTCTTCTTCTTCTTCTTCTTCTTCTTCTTCTTTACCTCGCGTTACTGGGAAGGTATTTCTTTCTTTACAATAAACAAAATCCCTCTTCTCTTCTCATAGTCTTTCTTCTTTTTTTGTTCTTTTTTATTATCATTTTAAATTTATTTCCTTCTACTTGCACTTCTTCATTACGACACGCTTTTTCATTCAACCGTTTTTTTTTTCATTCACCCGTCTCTTTCTCCCACTTTTTCTACACAGTTTCCTATTTTCTAATCTTCTCTTCGCTTTTTTTTTACTTCCTGTTCGCCACCATTTTTCACTGTTTGTTTCGATTTCCGCTTTCTCCCTGGATCTGTATTTTTTTTTTTTTCATTTCTCAACATTTTTTAAAATGTTTTTCTTGTTTTTTGCCTTCTCTTCAATCTGATAGTTTTGACGATTAATATTCAGATATCGACATCCAGAAAAAAAAAACTCCTGCTTTTCTCTTTAGTTTTTCTCTGTTTTTCTTTTTCATCTCGTTTTATACGCTTGCTTTGTTTTGCGACAAACATCAAAAGGCTTTGACAACTTAAAAAAAATAAACGAGGGAAAATATTTTAAATGAATTAAAACAAAACCACAAATAAAACGCAAAATATTTGAAATAATATTTTAAAATACAAAAAATCAAAGGCAATATTTGGGTCAATTTGATTAAACTGTACAAGATACGTCGTTTTAACTACGATACATGATCTGTTTCTGTCAGACAGTTATGTGCCATGCGTGACACACGCTTAGGTAATCATGTATCTTTCAATACATGACTGATGAAGCAGATTTTTTTTCCCGGTTGTATGTTACCATTTCTTTCTGCGGTAGACCAGTTGCCATCCAAAACAGGTCTGTACTGCTATTTACCCATAGCTGGGGGAGAAGAATAGGATTATATATTTCCCAATGGTTTTAATTCCGAGCCGCTATGTATTACTCCACCGTGCC
>CAHIKZ030001369.1:7262500-7290000 GCA_903632075.3 Acanthosepion pharaonis | reverse complement strand
TTCGACACCTTCAAATTTTCAACAAATTACTATGGAATAACTAGTTTTGGTTCGATGCTGAGGCTTATAGACAATTATTGAATTTTAGCAAAGAAACTTAACAGACTTAATTCTTTAAAAAATATTCAGTGAAACGGCCGAGGTGTCGTTTTTGACACCTAGGCTATTTATAGGGTAAATGCATTGAAAAATTTCTCAAGCAATAATACTTGTGTTTATGTCCCCTATCTATCTATACACACATAATTTATATATATATATATATATATATATATATATATATATATATATATATATATATATATATATATATAAAATAAAAAAAAATTTAAAAATTAAAAATCTTTAGACACACTGGGCTGTAGATTAATATTCATTCGTTTTTTTTAATTATTATTTCATTTAGATTCCTCGACTAGTTTCGTCCAAAATGGCCATCATCGGGAGGAGAAATATTTCTGCTTTCTGGTAGCAGTAACTTTTGTCTGTAGTTTTCATTTGTTTTTTTTAAATTTTTTTATCTTTTTAACATGAATCTTTTAACAATCCTTGTGTTGGTCAAACAGTCTCTTTTAAGTTGTTATTTGAGATAAGAGCTAGATTGATACATGCTGCTCTGAGTTCTCTGGTCAGTTTGACAGTTTTATTGGACCTGGTGAGGGGATGAGTCTCTGTTTAGTGTTTGTGTGTGTGTTATTTGGTTCTTAGGGAGTGAGTGAGTATGATATGTGTAAGCGTGTGTATTGCTGTGGGTGTGTGTTATCATTTGTCTCATTAGGGAGTGAGTGAGTATGATGTGTTTTTCCCGGCGGAAATGTTGTTCTACACGTAATAATTTTTCATGGGTAATCGACTTAATTCGATTACGATAATTATTAATTCTGTAGTGAAAAAGCCATTCAGATTTTCCTACATAATGTTTCTGGTATAGTGTGCATTCTAGGAGGTAAATTATGTTATGACTTTTGAAAGTAGATTTAGTGATTGAGCTCGTGAATGAATTCGTGTGTTTAATATGGTTGCAACATAAACTTCTTTTGTTGTTACATGGTTGGAAAAATCCTGTTGTTTTTGTTCTTAGTTTATTACGGATTACCTTGTCCCCTGAAATGTGGTTACTACCTATGATTTCTTTTAGGTTCTTAGGTCTACGATATGCAAGAAGGCTGGGTTCCTTAAACAATTTTTAGGTCTGGTTTGAGATGTAGTAATTCCCAGCGATGTTTGATTATTTAGGATAGTGGAGGCAGAGTGGGATTGAAAGTGGTTATGAGAGGGATGCGGCTAGATTTATTTTTAATCTTGTATATTAGGGTGTCTTCTCTAGGTGTAGAAATTGCTTTATTTATTTGTTCCCTGATTAGATGTTGTTTATAACCACGTGTTGTGAATTGATGCTCCAGATATTCAATGTGTTTATTTAATTCTTCATTGTTGGAACATATTCTTCTGAGTCTAAGTGCTTGTGAATAGGGAAGGTTCTCTTTGAGGTGTTTAGGGTGGAAAGACTTAAAGTGTAGATAGTTGTGGGTGTCGGTGATTTTAGTGTGTAGTGTCGTTTGTAGTTTCCTGTTTTCATCTATGTAAATGCGGGTGTCTAAAAATGTTACTGATGTTGTGGATTTTTCATAGTCAATTAAGTTTGACTCAATTGAGTCGTGCACTGTGTTTAGGGTCATAAGGAATTGGGTAAGTTTATCAGCACTACCCGTGTATACAAAGAATATATCATCGATATATCTTGCATAGAATACGCAGTTGCTACCAATGATTGGATAGATATGGGTCTCCTCAAATTTTCACATGAATATTGTAGCATATGATGGAGCTGCAATGGTGCCCATGGCACAACCACTTATTATATATATATATATATATATATATATATATATATATATATATATATATATAATTTTTTCTTTCAGTATGAGGTACACTAATATTTGTGAATTTCTTTTCAGATTTGTTATTCCTGACATGAATATTGAAGATATTAGAGATGGCTGCTTCACGGCGTAATGTAAATAAAGATGTCAAAGGAGCTGGACATCCTAGTGTTAATAATGCTTCACTATTTTTTTTCTAGCTTTTTTTTCTTATTATTTCACACCCAGTAACCCCCTGTGTCTTTCGTGTCTTTACAGCCTTACATGGGTTAATATGATTAAAAAACTAAAACGAACGTTTTCAAATTGTATTCGACAATCTTCCTGGTAACATTTCAAGAACAGTTGTTCCGTTGGATACATTCTGAGAAATTCCCAATAAATTTCTATTATTTTTTCAGTTCCTGTTACCTTTTTCTTCATTACTTTCTTAATTTAAACTACAGTTCATTACTTCTTTTCTTGTATTTGAGAATTTTTCTTGCAGCTTTGTGTGTACACGCGACGCCATTTTTTTTTCTTGCTTATTATCGATTTGTTTGCCAATTCGCTGTGATAATGTATTTTGCACTTGAGTTTACGAGTCTATATTTTTTTATCGATTTTTTTCTAATATCGTCTACGACTATACAATAAATCCCATCGATTTTGGTCTATTTTCCAGGCGCATGTAAATTTCTCCTCTACAAAAACTACAGAAATTTTCAAGAGTTTTTTTCTTTCTCCAGAAATGAAAAACGCCGGCTATAAAATGACAATAAGATTAAGTGTTTTTTTTTTTCTGAGTTCAAATTCCAGTTGGGTTTGTTACAACTACTTATGCACAAGTACCCTTGAAAAAGGCATGTATCCATCGACTCCACCAGTTATTAGTTAAACAGTAGGTCTTTTATCGAGAAAAAATATTGTCAATGCAATATTTACTTGTATAAAAAATAAGGATTTATTTTAAAAATCCAAAATATTATCCGGCTTTAAATAACACAAAAAGAGTTGATAAGCCGTAAAAAACAAACAATCAAAACTATGCATTAAATTACTACGATAAAGAACTTTGCTTGTTAAACGATAAAAGTAGATAAGAACAGGAGGGGAGTTATTCCGTCTTCGGACGAACAAATACAGCCCTGTTATTACGATTAGTTTATTTCAGCCGATAAGTTATCCGGCCTTCCTCAAGTTAGCTGAAGTTCTAAGATGAAGTCTCGTCATAATTTCACAGTTGCTTCGTACAATTATATTCATCTCTATTGTCATCGAATTTTCAATCCGACCGATGTGTTCTTAAATTTTGTCATTATTTCCTGAATTTATTCATATAAATGTAATACATTCATCTCTGTTTTTTTTTATGCCAACGAAGCCTCATTGCCACTTTTGTGATGCCAATGAATACTTGTTGTCAATTTCGTAATACTCGTTGTAGTAGAGATTTTGTAATCGCAGATACAACTGTAGTAACGCCGTTGAACAATACTGGTGTCAGACGCCTTCGAATATCACTCTCACTAATAGTACTTGTTCGATAATACTCGCTCGAATAGTAACCACCGATTAGTGAACCAAATACTAATCCGTATAGTGATCCTTATAGTAATCCATAAAGTGACTATTTGTAAAGCTTCAATAAATTATAAATTTTGTAAGGCTGTGTTTTGCGATGTCAAGGAACCCTCATTGCCACTTTTGTAGTCTCAACGAATACTTGTTGTCACTTTCTTAATTCTTCTTGTAGTAGAGACTTTGTAATCGCAGATACAAGTTTCATAACGCCGTTGAACAATAATGGTATCAGACGCATTCGAATAACACTCGCACTAATATAATATTTCGATAATACTCGCTCGAAAAAGTGACCATCGAATAATGATCACTTAGACGGCACGCTAATTCCCATGTATTCATTTCCTTTACCATCACGTGATCTACTTATTCCAAATGCTATCACCCGTGTTTGCTCTCTGCTGATACGTGTTCAATCTTCAGTGTCGTCATCGTCATTTTATTCCTATATAACAGTTATTTTTTTCATTTGATTTGGACCGATGAACTCTCCGGCATTACTCAAATTGTCTTAACTTTTGAAAATGAAATCAGGCTATTCTACCACTGTAGTGCTTTAATTCTTTTTTCATCGATATTTCGGTCAGTGTGCTGTTTTTTTTTTATTTAAATCGACCCGTTCAGTGCGATAACGCCACCAAGATGTAAGGGTCATCTGAATGTTTAAGGGAATGAAAAAAAAAAATTGAAGGAACCGTAAATCTAATCCTAAAGATGGATCAAGGAATAAAGCTGACAGTTTTTCTGTGTTTTCATTATTCAACTAATTATTTGGTTTTGCTGTAAGTGTCCGCAAAATTCTAGCCGATAGAATATTGGGCTTTCTTCAGAGACTTTTTTTTTTCTTTTTGCTTCGTGTTGTATTGAACTGTATTGAATATAATTTTAGGAAATTCAGCAAGTCATCTCTGAAATGAACCTTCACTTTTTTTTTTTTTTTTAATCGTTTCACCCCAAGCAAGGCCAGAAGCCAGTAGGACGCAAGGGGTTACAAAAGATTTGGAGTAAGATCAGATAGGAGTGATAGAGGAAAGGATGAGGAGAAGGATAGTGGATAGATCAAGACAACTGGAGATATCGATTGACATTACATTTGAATAGTTGAAGATTATAGCTCTCAGGGAAACTGGAATAGGGAAGGGAGTTCCACAGGCGAGAGGTGCGAGATATGAAGCTATTGGAGTAGAAGAGACGGCTACATTTAGTAGTTTCGACAGTGAAGGTGTGAGAGCGGGATGCCAACTTCGTAGTGTGCTTGAACTCATGAAGTCTGGGAACCAGCGAATGCAGCTCGTCGGAGCAATTGCCATGAAAGTATTTGTAAAAAAGACAGAGAGAGGCGACGGCGTGTCTGTGAGAGAGTGACTGTAGACAAGATGCCAGAACAGGGCCAATTATATTGCATATCCGCCTCTGGAGCCTATCAAGAACCCCGAGGCAAACAGAAGAGTCACTTATGAAGATGTGATTTAAAACAGTTTTCTTAATAAGAACCGAAAAAAAAAGGAAACACTTCTGCCCTTTTTATTACCTTCCTAACCACCAGGGCGTCCACACACTCGGAAAAAGAATAACATGTGCAGAGCGTTACGTGGAGGAAAAAAAGTAATTTGGATGCACCTAGCTACGGACGGTCAAAGGCCATCTGGCTGGTATGTTATTTGTTTGTTCGTTATTCTGTTAAATATTCTCGTCTTTTGGACAGTATGGACAATCATTTGTTTTGGGATATGTATAAATGTTTTTTGTTTGTTTGTTTAATATGCGCTTATTAGTTGAATTTTGCCTTATTAAATGTTTTTGTTTTGTTTTTTTGTTACGGGCGTGTATCTCATCTTTTTTACATTCGCATTAAATGTTAGTGTATCAATGCCTACACTAATGCCAATATTGGTACTTGGTGTACTGGAAGGCTAAAGCATTATTCTTCCTAACACTAAACAGCCGGTAAACTATGACTGGCTAATAAACAATACTAATATTACAAAGAAGGTAAGCAATATACTCGAAATAAAGAATTAGTGAAACAGTTATCAACAAAAGGACTTGGACTACTCGATAGATGCACAATTAAGATTATAAACACATGAATATTAAAACACTTAGTAATATTGTAAATGATGCAGTAATGAAATGTAATTTTCTCAGTCCAGCGATAGTCTTTAATCTCACATATCATATTCTGCCCTTCTCCTTACTGATTGGGTGATTTAATATCTACATCTTATCTATGCTAATTAGGTAGTTATTTACACATCACTACAGATTCTATGAACAGTGTTCAGGTAAAAATCGCATGATATTAGAAATTAAATATTGTACAATATTATTCATCAGTTTAGGGAAACAGTTATCAACAGATGGACTTGGGCTACCTGTAAAGTATGTAGTTAAAATTCCAAACACGCATAAATAATTAAAAAAAAACACTATCAAATATTGTAGATGATTCAATCAACAGATATAAATGAAAATAAATTGATGTTAAGACTGTACGATGATATACATCATTTTCCAGAAACGGTTAGTAAACACAATTTCTTCGACTACACAGTAAAAGTATAATGAAGATTCTAATATGAATAATGAAGATATACAACCACCTAAAACTAAAAACGCTAACACTGGAATAGATTATTAGAAACGGAAATACAAGGTGCAAGGGTTAAATCGTCGCCATTTTATATTTCTAATTTCGCGCATGCGCGTTATTTGTTTTTGATTTTGTCAACTGCACAATATAAGGTCAATTGGGCACCATCTCTCAGAAAAATAAGAATCGTGACACAATTCACAATCCATAGAGAAATGAAGAAATTATCGAATTATAGGAATTACTAAAAGAATGCCTGATGAAAGTTCAGAGATGTAGATTAACTTCATCTTTAATATAGCTGAAGAAGGCCAAAGAAGAAAACGGCAGATGATTTTTATAACAACCTTAAAAATAGGTATATTAGTCTGGCTGAAAACAATGTAAATACAATCCGGTGAGAGAAAAAAAAAGATTAATGTGTATAAAATATTTTAGTCAATGATGGTCGGATTACAAAGAAATGTCGGGCTTTTTTTTTTCGATTTTTTCCAGTAATTTTAAAAAGAAATGTATTTTAATTATCATAAATCAGTCGATAAGGATATTAGTCTGACTGTAAATAATGTAAATACAACAGAGTGTCAGAAAAAAAAAAGAATAATTGAGTATAAAATGTTTCGGTCAATGATGATCGGATTAAAAAATATGTCGGCTGACGACAGGAGTGGAACTGATATTAAAAATAATAATTATCATAAGGAAAACGGCATTGAAAGAAGTGAAATGAAATTAAAAAACAAAAACAAAAAACGAATCAAATATAGCAATGATTAAGAATAAAAGGAAAAGAAAAAAATATCTACAAAAATTATACGTAAAAAAACAAAACAATAATAAAGTAGCTATCGTTCTTCAGATTCAATCTTACTGTTCTGAAATCATTTTCTTCCTTCATCGCTGACCGATCCTCCTCAATGTAATTAAGCATATTAATAACACACTTCGTTATTGCGTTGTCTTAGTGATGTACAGAAAAATGCCAATACAAAGAACATAAAAACAATAACGAGGACAAGGGAGAGAGAAAGTACATATATATATATATATATATATATATATATATATATATATATATATATATATATATATATATCAATGATAAAATTAAAGCAAAATATAGCAATGGAAAACATGAAAGAAATAGCCAAAAACAATAATCTTATATTAAAAAATGAATGATTGAAAAGACATGGGAAGAGAAATTGAGAAAAATGTACATTATTTATATTATTCTCATTATTAATGTTATTATTATTATTAGTCGTAGTAGTAGTGTTAGTAGTAGTGATCTTCATGGTAGCTGTATTAGTTTTACTAATGCTAATAAAAGAAGTCTCGGTTTCGCTGGCGAATCGGAGAAGAAAGGTAATAATATATAAATGATGATGCGCTTAACAACCGGTTAGGGGGGAATGTGAAGGCAATTTTACCGTCTCAAAAACAATATGGCGCGAAAATAATATGGCGTAAAAAATATAGCGTAAGCAAAATGATTTTTTATTCGATTTGTTTTTTTACGGTTTATCAACGCTTTTCCGGTTATTTCAAGCCAGAAATTATTTTTAGATTGTATGAATTATTGTTTGTTTTGTTTTGTTTTTTTTAGATTATAACGGTTAAGCCATAGATGGTGAGAGAAGTGGTGGGAGTCACGCATTTCCTAAGTGTAGTTGCGCGTAAGTGAAGCCCAATAAAGATTTTAATAATTATTATAATAAAAATAATAATAATAATACTAATAATAATGATACTACTACTACTACTAATAATAATAATAACAGCAAATAATAATGTTATTTATCTTTGAAGATGAAGTGTGTAACTCAACAATTCAACTGGTGATAGCAGGTAGGCACAAAGAAAACCGGTGTCGCACGTCCAACCTTCTCACGAGCCGAAAGCCTTCCGTTTGAAACAGCAGAAACGAGCCTGCTTTATGCAGCTGCGGACCGACCACGATTTGCATGCGAATCACGAGGCAACGAGATTTCACGTTAACTGACCGAGACCACTCGGCATAAAACGCGGGCGCCGCCATTTTGGTTTTCTTTTTTACAGTTGGAAGGACCAGTGTTTACATACTGCGCAGATTCGAACGCGTTTCCGAGGTAGGCCATTTTCACAATTTTCCCCACACTCCCCCCTGATCTCATGATCACAAACAGGGCAGGGAGGTGGCGATCGTCGCCGTCGAGTCCCTCTCCGAAGGGGGATAACACAAGCTTCATCCTCGTGCGTGTTCTCGTCTGTGGTTTGAGTGTCGGTAAACACTGTGTCCGCCGGAGGCTGCTGTTATCAGAATCGCTGCCCTGCAGGTCTAACTCAAGGCAGATTGAACGCTCACTACTCCCAGACTCGGAATCGCTTTCATCGCTCGGTTCTCCTCTTTCCCAGTGAACGGGTGCCGGATCGATCGACTGACAGGTTGTGCAGGCCTTCACAACGGATTTAACGCTTTCTCTGGACACCTGCGGGTCGACTAACCTGGCGAAGTACAGAGTTCGTTTCACGCCCGGATGTCCGCATTGACGATGCGTATTGGCAACCTGGTCCTCATCCAGTCGTCTCCCTGCCACTGCACAGCTCTCGAGTGCCGGTTCTCCTCTCTTGAGCAGTTCTAGCCACCTGTGCGGTACTCTGGTGAGGCGATCTGCACGGTTCTGACAGGACTGCACAAGTGTCACGTCTACGGTCAATCCATATTCGTCCACCAAAGATCGCAAAATGCCCAGCCGTCGCCTGACCAGCATCTCACCAGCCGCCCTTGTGTTCACCCGTGCCTTCCCGGTCAAGGTGTCTGAAATCCACCGGTGCACACACGCCGAATCAGTGACCAAGTGCAACGTTGTCGCCTCCCACTGGAGAGCCAGATTCACTCCTTTAAGCGCCGCATCGAGTTCAGCCAAATTAATGTGCCTGGCATCATTAGTCGGACGCAGCCAGCACACATCTTCGATGACATTTCCGTTTACTTCCAATGCCACTCCTGTCGCCATGGAACTCGCATCCACCCAGACTGTGATCTCGTCACCACTCATGCACCAGTCTCCTCCGACGAGATCCAGATCCCGTACTCTACTTAACATCTCTGCTAGTATGCGACAGAGAGGGATCTTTGATGTTATCATCCCATCCGTTGGTTGCTGCGGTTGCCAGGCGCTTGACGAATGCAACTGCCACCCTGAGCCATCCACACACTGGGAAGTGTCCAACAAGTTTCCCCACACAACGAAAATACGCGCCGCCGGGTCAACACATCAGGGGCTTCCGGAATTTGACTTCCTCGTTTCCATCGGAGGGTGCCATTTTCTTCCCAGACCTGCAAGCCAAGAACTCTTGCTCCATCTCTCAGTCGCACCGGATCCTTGCACACCAAACCGTAATCCGAAAAGTGTTGTCTTACACGCGATGCAGAGGCCAAACTTTCATTAATGAAGATATCATCAACGTATGCTGATGTGGCACTTTCAATTGTGCGGTCTTGCGATGCGATGGCGTCTATAACGGATTTCATGATGAGTGGCGCTACATTTAGCCCAAATCCTAGCCGCGTAAGACAGAAGCGTTGGCCTTTGAAAATAACCGTTTGAAATGGCCACAGCGCTTCGTCGATGTGAATCTGAAGATATGCGTTCCGCAGATCCAGAAGCGACATTTGACTCCCCTGCCGCCGCCACGTTCTCAACTTATGTGCGCACACTTCTGCATCGGCAGTGAAAGCATCCACAAAGTCGTTCAATTCGCGGTAATCGAGTACCGGACGCACCTTCTGTTTCTGCTCCTGCACGACTGCCATCAAGGGAATCAGACCCTTTGGGGGTCCCAGTCTTTCCTGGGGTACGGAATCAGCCAGCCGTTCACAATCCACTGCTGAAGCTCTTTCTCGTATTTTCCTCTGATGTTGTCTGGAACTTTGTACTCAGCGACCTTGTTGCGAAGCTGAACTGGCGGGTCTTTTTGGGCCCATTTCCACCTGGCGGTCCACACTCTCTCGTCGGAATTGAAGGAGACGTCGAAATCCGGCTCACATACGCAAAGGGCTGCACACCTTTCTTCTTTCACCCAGTTCCACATTTCCGGCTGGCGTGATCATCATGCCTCCTAACGCTCGGATCGCATCAATCCCAAGTAGCAGGTCGTACCCGAGGGGCCTTTGACGTGCCACCAAGACGTCGACTTTGGCATGACTCCCTCCGTCTGTTAGGACTGGCACAGTCCCGACACCTAACAGGCCCGGGACACCCCGTCAATCGTCCGAATCTCGATTTGTTGACTGTTCCATGTCACGCATCGATCCGCGCTAACGATCGATCAGGAACATCCAGTGTCAACGAGCGCCGAACATCGTTTACCCTCAACGTACACGTTGATAACAGGCAATGCCGCATTTACTGACCGAGAGGGGCAAGGGTTGCGACAGCACCTTGTCCCCGGACTCGTTTCCCGAGCAATCCTGTGCTACATGGCCTAACTCTTTGCAGCGATAGCAGCGTAGTCGTGCACGGTTCCGCCTGCCGCTCCTCCTACGTCACTTCGGCTCCGGCAGTCCCTAGAGAAATGGTTGGGTCCACCGCACTTGTAGCACTTTGGGCCCTCCTCGGTGTCTCAGGCGTTCTCACGGCTGCCGCGATCTGTTCCGTGTCCTTCAAGATGTTTCGGGCCCTGGCTAGCAATTCGTCAATTCCCAGTGTGTCCAATCTTGAAGACGCTCGCAGGAGCCGACTGGTGTCGTCTGGAAGCCCTGCCAGGAAGGCGCACCCCAGTATGCGGTCCGTTGCTCCGCCAAACGGTACTGCCAGCCTTCGCAAATCAGCCAGGTAAACATCCACGGTCTCACCCGGCTCGAGCCGTCGTCCGACGAACTGTTTCCAAGCGATGAATGGATCTATTCCAAAGGCCGTATACAGGGCGTCCTTGATCTCTTCTAGGTCAGCATCGTCCCCGAGTTGTTGATATACTGCGTAGGCTCCTCCCGTGAGTCTCATTGGGATGACTAGTGCAGGTTCCTTTATTTTGGACACCCTGCAAACACGTTCGGCCTTTTCAAACCATTCAACGATAGTCGGGCCCGTGGGGGAGCCGTCGAATTCTGGGATCAACTTTAGATCGAACTTGTCCATTGCCGAAATAGCTTGAAGTGTGTAACTCAACAATTCAACTGGTGATAGCAGGTAGGCACAAAGAAAACCGGTGTCGCACGTCCAACCTTCTCACGAGCCGAAAGCCTTCCGTTTGAAACAGCAGAAACGA
Organism: Acanthosepion pharaonis; assembly: GCA_903632075.3. Classification (NCBI taxonomy): domain Eukaryota; kingdom Metazoa; phylum Mollusca; class Cephalopoda; order Sepiida; family Sepiidae; genus Acanthosepion; species Acanthosepion pharaonis. The sequence continues at coordinate 7,278,705 of CAHIKZ030001369.1, read as the reverse complement.
GCCTGCTTTATGCAGCTGCGGACCGACCACGATTTGCATGCGAATCACGAGGCAACGAGATTTCACGTTAACTGACCGAGACCACTCGGCATAAAACGCGGGCGCCGCCATTTTGGTTTTCTTTTTTACAGTTGGAAGGACCAGTGTTTACATACTGCGCAGATTCGAACGCGTTTCCGAGGTAGGCCATTTTCACAATTTTCCCCACAGAAGATCTTAAAAAACTATGAAAAAATACAAGTATTTTGAAGTTGTAAACAAAAATTTCCAGTTGTAGGTCGAGCCCTCGGGTTGATTGATTGATTCCGATAGATACATTGAAGGGATTCCTGGTACCCTATGCCTGAAAGAATTAAAAAATATATACACTCAAGTACAGCTAACGCATTACAAAGAGCTTTATCTATGTTGTAAAATGTTTGTGAACTTAGGTTTCTAATTTTTTTTACAAAAATGATCAGTGAAAAATGTCATGACACTATTTCAGAACTTCGGTCTCTTGTTGGAACCCGGAAGGAAATGTGTATACCATAGAAATCAATGAAAATACTACTACTACTACTACTACTAATAATAATAATAATAATAATAATAATAATATGGTACTCTAAAATAACAATAATAATAATAATAATAATATGGTACTCTAAAATAACAACAACAATAATAATAATAATAATATGGTACTCTAAAATAACAATAATAATAATAATAATATGGTACTCTAAAATAACAATAATAATAATAATAATATGGTACTCTAAAATAACAATAATAATAATAATAATATGATACTCTAAAATAACAATAATAATAACAGTAATAATAATAATAATAATAATAATAATAATAATATGGTACTCTAAAATAACAATAATAATAATAATAATAATAATAATAATAATAATAATATGGTGGTCTAAAATATAGCATAAAGCCAAAAGAAGAGATCAGCCCTTCTCTGAATTGAACGTTGATATTTACATATTGTTGAATAGATGTCTTTCCGGTAGTGATCAATGTATTCGTCTGCATCTCGCTGAGGTTTAAAGAATATGTCAACCATCTTGGTGTAAAACATATTTTGGAAACGATACAAAAATCTGGTTCATCAAGGTACATCAAGCATGCTCCAGAAAAGTACTGTGTGTCTGAGATCCTTGTTGTGACATGACAGGAAGTATCTTCCCTGTTACTCAACGCATCTACGCAGCAACAATAGCATGATACGTTCAGATAATAATAATAATAATAATAATAATAATAATAATAATAATAATAATAATAATATTTGCATTGGAAAATCTGTAAGTTCTATGGTAAGGAAACTGAAAGAAAGTGGTATGAACACCATCCAGACCCGGTTACGGAGATAGGACTCTTTATAATTTCACGGGACTACACAATACACACGGACAGAACAATCAAAACTAACCGCCTAGACATTGTTATTAGAGATCGCACACAAAAAAAAGGTGCCTCCTTATTGATATGGCAGTCCCTGCAGACTGCAATGTATCCTCGAAGATATTCAAAAGGTATCAAAATACAAGGATCTTGAAATCGAAATCTCAAAAGTGTGGCATATGAGAACATCAACAATTCCCGTTGTAGTTGGAGCCCTCGGATTGACTGTATAAGATTCCAGTAGATTAATTGAAGGGGTACCTTAAAGAAATACAAAATCTTGTTTTCACGAATACACCTTATGAAGGGCTGCGTTTATGTAAATTTTTTTTCCAGTGAAAAATATTATAATGCCATTTCTAAACTTAGGTCCCAGGGCGGGATCCGGAAAGAAATGAGTACGCATCAGAAATCAAAGGAAATAAAATAATAATAATAATAATAATAATAATAATAATAATAATATCCAGAAACGATAGATCATCTTGTATCAGGTTGCACAATGTTGGCACCCACTGAATATAAAACCCGACATGACAGAGTGGGCCAATATCTGCACTGGAAAATCTGCAACTTCTACGGGAACGAAACTGAAAGAAACTGGTATGAACACCACCCAGACCCGGTTAAGGAGATAGGACCTGTTACAATTCTATGGGACTACACAATACACACTGACAGAACAATCAAAAACCGCCCAGATATTGTTATTAAAGACCACAAACTCCTTATTGATATGGCAGTCCCTGCTGACTGCAATGTATCTTTGAAGATATTCAAAAAGCTGTCAAAATACAAGGACCTTGAAATAGAAATCTCGAAAATGGGGCATATGGGAACCTCAACAATCCCTGTTGTAGTTGGAGTCCGAGGACTGGTTGGAAAAGATTCCAGTAGACTAATTGAAGGGATTCCTGGAAGTTCATGACACAAAGAGATACAAAAAATTGTTCTGACAAGAACAGCCCACACTTTACGAAGGGCTTTATCTATGTAATTTTTTTTTTCAGTGGAAAGTGTCATGATGCCATTTCTAACCTTAGGTCCCTAGGCGGAACCCGGAAAAATGTGTAAACGTCAGAAATCAAAGAAAATAAAAATAATAATAATAATAATAAAAGACATAGAGAATAAGACGATATGAAAAGCGTTGTAGCTTCTATCGACGAAATAAGATATTCCAAACGGACATCAAGAAGTTCTACCGGAAAACTGGAAAATCCGTTATAGAAGTCAAAAAGAAGATATACAAAGATTTTGGATAATATTTAGAGCAACACAAAGTACACGGTGTGGATCAAACGAGAACATGAATGACTGAATGGTAAACCCCATGAGTACATCAATAATTACAGTTGTAGTTGGAGCCATCGGATTGATTGGAAAAGGGTACGATAAAATCATTGAAGGGATTCCTTATAGCCATGCCCTAAAGAAATTCAAAGACTGTAATCCCAAATACAGTTCACGAATTACGAAGAGCTTTATCTATGTAACATGTCTGTGATCGTTTTTTTATTATTTTTTTTTTTTTTTACAAAAATGATCAGTGAAAAATGCCATGAAGTCATTTCTGACCTTTAGTCTCTGGCAAGGACCTAGAAGGATCTGTGTATATAACAGATGATCCCAAAAATTATAGGCCAATAACATATTTGTCCACCACGTATAAGTTCATCACGTCTGTTTTCAGGAAGAGCTGTATTTACTCTTATCTCTAAGAAAACAATTTTCTTCCCCCGGAACAGAAAATAATCTTTCTCTATGGTACTTATTTTAACACTGGTTTGTCTTGGTCGATAAGATCAAAATAGTAACTGATCTAAAAAATGACATACATCCCGTTGTTAACTGGGCCAAGAAATGGCTTGTCAAAAATTGCATGGTAATTAGACACTTCAAATTGCCCACTGGTAAGATAATACAAAACATAAGACAACAAAACTAATAATAATAATAATAATAATAATAATAATAATAATAATAATTTGAAAGTTATAACTCTATTAATCATTAATTATGCTGAGAACTGTTCGAAAGTGTCATGCGAAAAGTCTGGCGGAAAAGACCACCTATGAAGTAAATCAAATACACAGCCGACCACGTTATTAAAATTTAAAATACTGGCTAATTTTTTTGATATATGGTGATTTGAAACTTTTGGTTTATGAATATAACAGTCGTTTGTATAATGCCCCAAAACAACACCATTCCCACCCAGTCTTGTAGCGATTTATGTTCTTTTTTAAATTCGTGATATATATATATATATATATATATATATATATATATATATATATATATATATCCCCACGCTGCTCCATCCAGAGCATTAGAAGCCGGTTTAATCAAGGGTATACAAGTGACATAAATTAGGAGGATTTGAGATAATTATAATTAAGTAATTCATCGAGTCTAGGATAAACCCCAACAGAATGCAGAAAGCACTAGACGGCCGTATCGTCCTATATTTAGGACTCATCAGCAGAGGGCATTCAATATCAAGAATTGAAATCCGAACAGTTATCAGTCTAACGTCATACCAACTGTTCTAACGGGACTCGGTGACAAAGAGGTAGCAAATCAGACTCGATATAGCGCCTCTCGATCACACACACACACATATGCAGCAATCCTTCATTTATGCATGTTTCATTAAAAACGATGGACAAGGTACTGCGGTTAAGCTTTTCATTTAATTTTTCTGGACAAAGAGTGTGTAAAAATTGTCCAAATGTTTTAATAGTGTACAACAAACACTAATCAACAACGGCTTCCCTAACCACCTTATAGATTACTAAATTAGACTATTTCTCCTCAAAGTAAGTAATAACGATAGTGAACACACAGCCAAAAATCACATAGACATTTGTTACAAAAAACAAATGCACATTAACTAGAAACAAGACGAATCTTCACTAAGAAATATTATAAAGAAATACACGAGACCAATTGACCCGAATAAAATAAAATCAAATTAATTATCTATTATAAAAAATTTAAAACAGCTAACGTCATCCTCAAAAATAACAACACACCATTTGAGTCAAAATTGCAAAGAACGAACATTATCTATGAGTTCAAATGGCCCTTAAGGAACTGTGTTCCTGATCAAACCGAATTCATAAATAATTACATCGGTTACACAACTACATGCTTATCCAGACGTCTTACGTTACACCGATTTGATCACAGCTCCATTACAACCCATTTAAACACAAACACAAACTTCGTCTCCAGTAGAAACATAATTCATCCACCTGTAAAAAAAGATAAAAAAATAATGGAAGCTTTAATAATAAAAAAAGAAAAAGCCAACTCTTAACAATATTAATTCCGAACAAGGCCACAATGTGCTAGCCGTATTCGCAAGTTAAAAACATCTCTACAACACACTAAAACATACACATAACGCACAAACTCAATTAACTCATCCTTGATAATGGCTAAAGGTATAGCCGAAAGCGATCGGAACTATAAAACATTTGGATAGTTTTTACACACTCTTTGTCCAGAAAAGAAAGCTCTTGTTCGAAAACAAAAAAAAAATAAATAAATAAAAAGTTTAACCGAACCGTAGTACATTGTCTGTCGTTTTTTAATGAAACGTGCACACACACACACACACATATATATATATATATATATATATATATATATATATATATATATATATATATATATATATATATATATATTTAAATAAATATAAAAACTAGACTCGTTTCGAAAAACCCTCGAATTTTGATTTGCTAATCAAATCAATCTCGAGGGAAAAAAAGGTTTTAAAAAAAAAGAGCTACAAACATGAACTTCTGCCGACAAAAATCGCACAGATGCAGGTCTGAAGCCCAAAGAAAAAAAAAAAACCCGATACGAGTAACAACTAACAACAAAAGAGCTCAATACAACCGTAGAGCAGACCTAGATACACCTAGTGAACCAGACAAACCTACCTAGGTTTTTGAAACGGATCGTCAGGGAAAGTTTGGCCAAACTTTCCCTGACGATCCGTTTAGGTGAAACCTAGGTAGGCTTGTCTTTGCCTTACTAGGTGTATATATATATATATATATATATATATATATATTCGAATAAATGATTATATATATATATATATATATATATATATATATAATCATTTATTCGAAAATTATAAAATAAAAAATTATAAAATCACTACAAAAATTCCACATTCAGCACCATCACACTTGAGAAGACACCAGAAGTGTTGAAACAAAATGGCTATTTTTGTAGTGATTTTATAATATATTTATGTTATAATTTGCGAATAAATGATTATATTTTCTCTATTCTGTATTGAGCACTCTTTTTAAGAATACTATTTTTTTTTATTGGAATTTATTCCGTATACACCAACACTTTACTTATATATATATATATATATATATATATATATATATATATATATATATATGTTAGCAAATATAAATGGATATAAATCCGACAGAATGAAGAAAATATCTGGAAAAACAAACAAAAATCCTTAGAATGTGATTATGTTGTTTAATTATGAATGAAATGTCGACGTCTGACGTTTCGGTTTAATAACCTTCTTCAGGACAATAAAAAACAAGATACAAGAATTTACTAGTCTCCGCTTATTACTACAACGAACTGCTTTCCATCGGAATCAAATTTTATAAAATTTTAAGAATACGTTTTTAAAACGTCGCCCATTTGACGACAACGTGACCACGCTCAAACGGAAAGCTAATCATTCAAAATTTTCTATCATCTGTTTTGGATAAGACTTGTTTTTTATGTCCACCGTTTTCGTCGATTTATACTGATTATGTTAATTGTATTGTATTTTTAATGAATATTGTCCTGAAGAAGGTTATTAAACCGAAACGTCAGACGTCGACATTTCATTCATAATTAAAACAACATAATCACATTCTAAGGATTTTTGTTTGTTTTTCCAGATATTTTCTTCATATATATATATATATATTTGTGTGTGTATATATGTGTGTTTTATATTTGTGCTTTTTTTTTAAACGTAACCGATTTAAAAAGTAACTGTTTCATTCTTTTGTCATCTGCTTCGTCTACAAGAAATATTTCAGTGCATCTTGAATCATTTAGTGATTATGTAATTTGAATCACTTAGAAAACATCCAAGCTTTTCTCCCGTGCAATTTTAACATTTCATTGTTTTCTCTTTGTAATATTCAACAATTCGCTCTTTTTTCTCGACCATGTGCCTTGTCTTTTAGTATCTGAGGTATTTTCCCCTTTGCTTGAATCTTTCAGAACTATTAGATTTTCACCCTTCGTTGTGTATTTGATCGCTATCAGGTTTTTTCTCTCTCTTGACTGGTGTATTTTATTCTTCTATCGTGCACTTCAACATTTTTTTTCTTCATTTTGTTGGAGTTGAATATGTCAGTCGCGTCTCCCTTGGTTAAGCAGTTCAAAATGTCGGCCTTGTCACATTTCGAGCATTTCTTTCTGTTATGGTCCGGTTCCTTGTACCACGGCGATAGTCCAAGGTAGAACCAATAAAGAAGAACGCGAACACAGGTATGGGATAACACAGATATATTACAAACAGGAATATATACAGAGAAGTAGAAAGTATTAGTATGAACAATCAGGTTTAGTAGAGAGAATAATGTAGTCTCGACCAGTATCACTATTCCAATGTCTTGCAGTAATTGTTTGAACGCGACTCCGTTTCGGACTGCCTCTGACTCTTGATTCTACTTGAACTGCTGACCCCACTTGAACTACTGACTCAACTGACGATATTCAGTCCCCAACACCCCGAGGGTGTCATGTGGTACAAGGACTTTTTAACGCGGGCATTCCGAGCCATTAGGCTCGGCCAAAAATACCCCATTGAACTCGTATAAACGGGTTCAGGGCCGGTTTTACCTCCCCGAAGGAGACTCCGCCCTTCGGCGTAGCCTCCTTCGGGTTCCTCCCGCCCGTAGGAAGAGAGTACAACCGAACAGTCGCTCAGAAAGTACTGGGTCGACTGACGATATTCAGTCCCCCCCCACGAGGGTGTTATGTGGCACAAGGCCTTTTTAACGTGGGCAGTCCCGAGCCATTAGGCTCGGCAAAAAAAATAGCCCATTTGAACCCGTATAAACGGGTTCTGGGCCGAGTTTACCTCCCCGAAGGAGACTCCGCCCTTCGGCGTAGCCTCCTTCGGGTTCCTCCCGCCCGTAGGAAGAGAGTTTAACCGAACAGTCGCCCAGAAAGTACTGGGTCGACTGACGATATTCAGTCACCCCCCCACGAGGGTGTCATGTGGCACAAGGCCTTTTTAACGTGGGCATTCCCGAGCCATTAGGCTCGGCCAAAAAATAGCCCATTTGAACCCGTATAAACGGATTCAGGGCCGGTTTTACCTCCCCGAAGGAGACTCCACCCTTCGGCGTAGCCTCCTTCGGGTTCCTCCCGCCCGTAGGAAGAGAGTTTAACCGAACAGTCGCCCAGAAAGTACTGGGTCGACTGACGATATTCAGTCACCCCCCCCACGAGGGTGTCATGCGGGCACAAGGCCTTTTTAACGTGGGCATTCCCGAGCCATTAGGCTCGGCCAAAAATAGCCCATTTGAACCCGTATAAACGGATTCAGGGCCGATTTTACCTCCCCGAAGGAGACTCCACCCTTCGGCGTAGCCTCCTTCGGGTTCCTCCCGCCCGTAGGAAGAGAGTTTAACCGAACAGTCGCCCAGAAAGTACTGGGTCGACTGACTATATTTAGTCGTCCCCCCACGAGGGTGTCATGTGGCACAAGGCCTTTTTAACGTGGGAATTCCCTAGCCATTAGGCTCGGCCAAAAAATAACCCATTTGAACCCGTATAAACGGATTCAGGGCCGGTTTTACCTCCCCGAAGGAGACTCCACCCTTCGGCGTAGCCTCCTTCGGGTTCCTCCCGCCCGTAGGAAGAGAGTTTAACCGAACAGTCGCCCAGAAAGTACTGGGTCGACTGACGATATTCAGTCACCCCCCACGAGGGTGTCATGTGGCACAAGGCCTTTTAACGTGGGCATTCCCGAGCCATTAGGCGCGGCCAAAAAAAATAGCCCATTTGAACCCGTATAAACGGATTCAGAGCCGGTTTTACCTCCCCGAGGAGACTCCACCCTTCGGCGTAGCCTCCTTCGGGTTCCTCCCGCCCGTAGGAAGAGAGTTTAACCGAACAGTCGCCCAGAAAGTACTGGGTCGACTGACGATATTCAGTCACCCCCCCACGAGGGTGTCATGTGGCACAAGGCCTTTTTAACGTGGGCATTCCCGAGCCATTAGGCGCGGCCAAAAAATAGCCCATTTGAACCCGTATAAACGGATTCAGGGCCGGTTTTACCTCCCGAATGAGACTCCACCCTTCGGCGTAGCCTCCTTCGGGTTCCTCCGCCCGTAGGAAGAGAGTTTAACCGAACAGTCGCCCAGGAAAGTACTGGGTCGACTGACTATATTTAGTCGTCCCCACGAGGGTGTCATGTGGCACAAGGCCTTTTTTAACGTGGAATTCCCGAGCCGTTAGGCTCGGCCAAAAAATAACCCATTTGAACCCGTATAAATGGATTCAGGGCCGGTTTTACCTCCCCGAAGGAGACTCCACCCTTCGGCGTAGCCTCCTTCGGGTTCCTCCCGCCCGTAGGGAAGAGAGTTTAACCGAACAGTCGCCCAGAAAGTACTGGGTCGACTGACGATATTCAGTCACCCCCCACGAGGGTGTCATGTGGCACAAGGCCTTTTTAACGGGGCATTCCCGAGCCATTAGGCGCGGCCAAAAATAGCCCATTTTGAACCCGTATAAACGGATTCAGAGCCGGTTTTACCTCCCCGAAGGAGACTCCACCCTTCGGCGTAGCCTCCTTCGGGTTCCTCCCGCCCGTAGGAAGAGAGTTTAACCGAACAGTCGCCCAGAAAGTACTGGGTCGACTGACGATATTCAGTCACCCCCACGAGGGTGTCATGTGGCACAAGGCCTTTTAACGTGGGCATTCCCGAGCCATTAGGCTCGGCCAAAAATAGCCCATTTGAACCCGTATAAACGGATTCAGGGCCGGTTTTACCTCCCCGAAGGAGACTCCACCCTTCGGCGTAGCCTCCTTCGGGTTCCTCCCGCCCGTAGGAAGAGAGTTTAACCGAACAGTCGCCCAGAAAGTACTGGGTCGACTGACTATATTTAGTCGTCCCCCCAGGAGGGCGTCATGTGGCACAAGGCCTTTTTAACGTGGGCTTTCCGAGCCATTAGGCGCGGCCAAAAAATAGCCCATTTGAACCCGTATAAACGGATTCAGGGCCGGTTTTACCTCCCGAAGGAGACTCCACCCTTCGGCGTAGCCTCCTTCGGGTTCCTTCCGCCCGTAGGAAGAGAGTTTAACCGAACAGTCGCCCAGAAAGTACTGGGTCGACTGACGATATTCAATCGTCCCCACGAGGGCGTCATGTGGCACAAGGCCTTTTTAACGTGGGCATTCCCAAGCCATTAGGCTCGGCCAAAAAATAGCCCATTTGAACCCGTATAAACGGATTCAGGGCCGGTTTTACCATTCCCGAAGGAGACTCCAACCCTAAACAGGTTTCGGGCGTAGCCTCCTTCGGGTTCCTCCCGCCCGTAGGAAGAGAGTTGAACCGATCAGTCGCTCAGAAAGTACTGGGTCGACTGACTATATTTAGTCGTCCCCCCACGAGGGCGTCATGTGGCACAAGGCCTTTTAACGTGGGCTTTCCGAGCCATTAGGCGCGGCCAAAAAATAGCCCATTTGAACCCGTATAAACGGATTCAGGGCCGGTTTACCTCCCCGAAGGAGACTCCCACCCTTCGGCGTAGCCTCCTTCGGGTTCCTTCCGCCCGTAGGAAGAGTTTAACCGAACAGTCGCCCAGAAAGTACTGGGTCGACTGACTATATTTAGTCGTCCCCCCACGAGGGCGTCATGTGGCACAAGGCCTTTTTAACGTGGGCTTTCCGAGCCATTAGGCGCGGCCAAAAAATAGCCCATTTGAACCCGTATAAACGGATTCAGGGCCGGTTTTACCTCCCCGAAGGAGACTCCACCCTTCGGCGTAGCCTCCTTCGGGTTCCTCCCGCCCGTAGGAAGAGAGTTTAACCGAACAGTCGCCCAGAAAGTACTGGGTCGACTGACAATATTCAGTCACCCCCCCACGAGGGTGTCATGTGGCACAAGGCCTTTTTAACGTGGCCATTCCCGAGCCATTAGGCTCGGCCAAAAAATAGCCCATTTGAACCCGTATAAACGGGTTCAGGGCCGGCTTTACCTCCCCGAAGGAGACTCCGCCCTTCGGCGTAGCCTCCTTCGGGTTCCTCCCGCCCGTAGGAAGAGAGTTGAACCGAACAGTCGCTCAGAAAGTACTGGGTCGACTGACAATATTCAGTCACCCCCCCCACGAGGGTGTCATGTGGCACAAGGCCTTTTTAACGTGGGCATTCCCGAGCCATTAGGCCCGGCCAAAAAATAGCCCATTTGAACCCGCATAAACGGGTTCTGGGCCGGTTTAACCTCCCCGAAGGAGACTCCGCCCTTCGGCGCAGCCTCCTTCGGGTTCCTCCCGCCCGTAGGAAGAGAGTTGAACCGAACAGTCGCTCAGAAAGTACTGGGTCGACTGACTCCTTGCCTGCTCCTGAGGCGCAGTATTTATTAAGTATGAAACAGTCCATTATTATTATTATTATTAATATGGGGAAGATCCCATAACTCTTTCTTGTTTGTGCAATTCCGCATTTCCCTATTTTCTCGCTTTGTTGTTCAGTTCATTGTTGTATTTATCCTCTCCTGGTTGTTAGTTAAACATTTTTCCTTTCTCCTCCGATCGGGAGATTGGAGGTTGTTGTGGAGTGTGGAGCCACCTCTTAATTCTTGTTTTTCTCATATCCACCTTGAACCCGGGGTGGTAGCACCTGTCAGGGTCCCAGCTATGGGATAATAGTGACCCTCTTCAAACAAAAACAAAACACTATGAATGTATAAAAATACATTTTTATAGAGAACATATTAACAAAACATTTTATCTTTAGTAGAAGGCATGCGAATGCGTTTAAAATACATTTAGTTTAAACCAGATAATCCATGACATTAATCCCTATATCCTTTTTTATTACAATCAAATTGCATTCGAAAATATAACTTCAACAAAACTACAAGAGATTTCAGTTGTGTAGTTCAGTAGTAAGCTAGTTTATCTCTTTCTTCATTTCAAAACTTTAGTTTTTCTTTTCTTAGTTCTGGAGTTCACTCTCTGTGTCGTTTCGTAGGTCACCATTGCGAGCATTTCTTTGCTTATTTCAACACTTTTTTTTTATCTTGATATGAAATGTTTCATGTTAATTTTTCATGAGACTATTCAACGCTGCCTGTTCGATCTTGCTTGCATCGTTCTTGTTTATATTCTTCGTATTTCGAGCGGGTACTTAAATTCTTCACGAATTTGTCACATGGTTACACTAACCATTTATGCATGTCACCATATCCTTCCAATTATATCAAAGACATTTATATGGTTCTTTTGTTCCATCTCCTTTTGCCTTGAGACGCATTTTTCAAATATATTCTTGCTTTTGCTGCTGTTACGTATCTAGCACTTTAAATTGCCTTTGTAGTGATATGTAAATGACTCAAGAAATTAGCATAGCTAAGGCATAGAGACTATATAAGTCCCGAGGTATTTAAGGGAGAGGCTGAATATGATACGGAACATTAACGACCACCGCTGGACTGGGAACGGAGAAATCCGTTTTCATGGCATCCTTCTTTTCATTTTTTTTTTGTTTTACTTTTCTTTGCTTCCTGAATTTCTACTTATTTTCTTCTTTCTTTTGATCTTCACTTTTGATATATGTTTTGCATCAATTGTTAATGAACTTGCATCATTTATGCTCGGGTTAATATCCTTATCTCTGTTATTACTATCAAAGCGTTTCAGCCGTTGTGCACTCCGGGCTTCTTTCCGTATTCTTCGATATGGTTTACTTTCGAGCAACTTCAATATAAACCTAACTGCTCATATTTGAATACGATTTATAGGATAAATGAGTTGATTCCTGACTTTATCGACAGATTATTCGTGAGTTCAATCCTTGGGCCCGCTAGTGCAGACTCATATAAAACTAAGTACGGAATTATATCTACCAATTCTCTTGATTTTTTTCTTTTGTATTGACCTTCGCTTTTGATATATGTTTTCAAACAATTGTTACTGAATTTGCATCATTAACAATCGGGCTAATATCCCCATCTCTGTTATTATTATCACAGCGTTTCAGCCGTTGTGCACTCCGGACTTCTTCCCGTATTCGTCGATATGGTTTAATTTCGGGCAACTTCAATATAAACCTAATTGCTCATAATATACATGAATATGATTTAGAGGATAAATGAGACTGTTCCTGACTTTATCGACACACTAAATGTGAGTTCAATCCTTGGGCCCGCTAGTGCAGACCCATATAAAACTAAGTACGGAATTATATCTACCAATTCAATAACAACTACAGTTGAACAGAGAATTAGGTTTTAAAGTTGATATAAAATTTATCACAACTAAAAACAATTCGAACTTCAAAATTGGTTTATTTAACACAAAATGTAGTAAAAAAAAAAAGAAAGGATCTCTAATTTAGAAAATAACAAAAATTCTCCCATACGTCATATTTAAATAAAATATTACACGAACATTTTTTTTAATCATTCTACCAGAAACAAGGGGGCAATGCCACTAAGACAGAGGATGTTACAGGGAGTGAAAGAGACTGACGAAGCTTTATTAAGGAGAAGTGAAGAGAAAGGTCAATAAATGAACTGGATTCACAGAGAAAGATGGCGATTGAAGTTGCATTTAAATGTTTGAAGATTGTAGTTATCAGGGAAGCGTGAAATTGTAAGGGATTGCCATAGGTGAGAAGTCCTAGAAAAGAAATTGTTAAAACAGAAATAGTGGTTAGATCTAGCTAGATCAACAGTAAAGTGTTGAGCCCTCGTTGTCCAATTAGTAGCACACTTCAATTCAAGTAACCCAGGCAGGAGATGAAAGCAAATTGCTCATAGCAGTTAGCATGCAGATATTTGCGGAAAAGAGAGAGGGAAGCCACGTCACGTCGTTGAGAATGTGACCGATGTCGTGATGTCCGGATAGATTTCAACACTGATCCTTCTTTAAATTTTGTCAGCATTCTCACGATATACAGGCATCTCGTCTACAGTCACTATCTCACAGACATGATGTGGCTTCCCTCTACCTTTTCTACAAATATTTTTTGGAAACTGCTCTTACGAGCTACTGGTACCTCAACTGCATTTAATTTAAGCGTGCTACTAGGTTGGCATCACGACCCCAGCTTTTCACAGTCGAAACAGTTAAATGTAACCACATCTTCTACACCAACAGCTTCTTCTCTCGCACTTCCCGACAGTGGAACTCATTTCCTCTTATTTGCTTCCCTGATAGCTATATTCTAAAAAATATTCAAATGTAATGTCAATCGAAATCTTTTGATTCCTTCATTTTCATCCCCGTCCTTCTTTTTTTTTTAATTTTTTTCCTCAAACACCCCTCTTTACTCTTACTCTCACTCTCAGTGACCCCTTGCGTGCTAGTGGCACTCCCGCCTTGTTTGGGCTAAAATACTTAAAACGAAAATCAAATCTGGAAACATACGTTCGTTGGAATACACAGCGTATTGCTCAAATACAAATGATGAAAGTCCTAAGATTATTCTGTAAGATTCAACTTTTACTACGTTAAAATATGTTCGGTCCGTACATTTGCTACAGAGAAACACTCATCATTTCAAATATTGTTATGGAGTGGTTTTACAGTGGAGGCTTGTATTTGTACTAAGTCGGTCCTAAATTAGGTTCGACGTACAAAACGTTAGGAACTTGATATAATAGGTAATGACGCAGAGAAATCTAGTTGTGGTCGCTGATACTTTAGTATCCAACTAACGGTCGTCCGGCATCGACTGACTGACCCACTGAGCGACTGCTTCCTACTACTCCTAATTGGTGGGAGATTCTATTAACTATAGAATAGATGTGTTCCACTATAACAAATATGCAATGTGATAGGACCTGATATGGCATCTCGTCTACAGTTACTTTCAGACAGACGTGTTGTGGCTTTCCTCTGTCTTTTCTACAAATATTTTTATGGTAACTTCTGTAACGAGCTACTTTCACTGGTTGCTTGGGTTGAAATGCTTAAAAAATGGACTAGGAACACAAGACTGGGTATAGCAGCAGCATTCAATGCACGCACGAATGGTAGATTTCTAAATGTGCAAGATGGATTCAGACGAGAAAAATTTTCTCGTACGACACAGTGAACCAACTTTCCTGTGGCCATTGATTCAATATTTTCAATCCATTGTATGTCGTTTAGAACAATAAACTTAAATCTTTACGATATACTTGATCGTACCAAAATTTCGACCGTTTTCAACTAAATGTTTGCCTAATATTATGGCTAAAAACGCACCGAAGGAAGACGTTTAACGGCTGAGTTTGTTGTGTGTACTGACGAGGAAGACGTCAGTGCAGATTATGATATTTAGGGAAGATAATTAAAATCTACCCACGTATATTAAATAAAGAATTCAGTCTTAAATTCCCTTAAGGTTAGCTAGATCGACGGAAACCGGAAGAAGGTTGAGGCCCACGACGGCCTAGATTATGTTATAATAAGGAAGTTCAGATAGAAATGAAGAAATTATCGAATTAAAGGAATTACTAAATAAAAATTATCTTTACCTTTAATATACCTGAAAAGTGATGTAGAGTCTAACGGCTGAAAAATTCTTATAACAACCATAAAGATAGGGATATTAGTTCGATTCAAATAATGCAAATACAATTATGTGTCAGAATAAAAAATAATTTTGGAAAAAAATATTTTGGTCAATGGTGGTCGGATTAAAAAAAAATATGGCGAACGGAGACAAGAGTTGGGACGATATTAAAAAATAATATTTTTTTTTAAGCGTTTCACCCTAAGCAAGCGGGAAGCCACTAGGATGCAAGGGGTTACAGAAGATTTGGAGCAAGATCAGATAGGAGTGATAGAGGAAAGGATGGGGAGAAGGATAGTGGATAGATCAAGGCAAAACATTTAAAACGAAAAGAATCATTTATAATTACGGTAAAGTTTTTTGGGGTTTTTTTTTCCAAATATTTCGTTGTTTTCAAATAAATTTTCAAATATTTCATTATTTATAAAAAAAAATCTATTTAACCTCATCCCCGCCAATTATTTTGGGAAAAACGTTTCATTTCCAGACGAATCTTTTTTATTTGCTTTTAATATAGCAACCAAGAATTTGAGGCGCCTTGAAAAGTACCCGAGCGGTGGCTAACACCACTACCAGAAATATGAGTTCGCAACTGCACACGTTTCAAGCTCAAAAGAGCATTAAAAAATCCCGATCGATGTATAAACACACCTGTGGCTGGTTTTTGAACGTGTTTTGGACGTGTTCATTCGTCAATGTCTGAAAAAATAGTATTGTTGCTTTTGATTTTCCCCCAGTAAACATATAAAACCCACACCATCAATAAGAACATCTTTTTTTTTCTGAATAAATTCCTTCTCGAGATCATACGCGTTAATTCGATATTTTTTAATCTTTTTTTTTCGATTACCCACCATACATTATATGTATAGATTAGTATATCATATCTTCCATAATTATATCTGGTTAAAATATTTATTATACTATTTTTTTAAGTTAGTTCAAGTCTTTCTATTGATAACTGTTTCCCTGATGAATATAAGAATTTAATAGTTAATTC
>CAHIKZ030001369.1:7240000-7257500 GCA_903632075.3 Acanthosepion pharaonis | reverse complement strand
AAGCTTGTGCGATATATATATATATATATATATATATATATATATATATATATAACTTCCGAGCGGACGGAGAAATCGTCTCATCTTTACTCTTATAGCATCTTTCTGGAAGTGTCTTCTCACGATAACTGATTCCCAAACGCAATAGCAAGAGGCGCAGGGTTGGCCATTGGGGATTTGAGAACGACAATACAGGACCAAACAGTGTGGAAAACGATTGTTTTGAATCGATAAGGCGCATTTTAATTTAATGTCGGACTTCATTTCAACTCAGAAGTAAGGGTTAGGGTTAAGGCTTGTTTTTAGATCGAGTTGAAATTAGTTCTGAGTCTCAGACGTTTTGCACTCTGGCCTTCTTCAGGAGATTGGAATTTCAAACTAAACCCTTTATTTCATCCACCGGGGAAGATTTCCTAGTTCCATGTGCCATGCCTCTTCCGGATGTTTCAGCATAAGTTATCTCCCTTTAAACTCGACTCTCCAATTTTTTGTTCACCTCTGATGTAGCCCGGTATTGAACTAACAACTACTTTGTGTCAAGTCACTGGATTCAACCAACGCTTTTATCCACTGGGCCATGCGCGTCGTCTACGTTTTTACCCAGTCGATCGCAAAAATGAAATAAAAATCTATATCGTTATACAAGATTGTGCATTTTTTGCAGATGCTAAACCGGGGAATATCGAGGCTCGTTGTACTCGAGCCAGAACTCCATCTAGTTTAAATTGTAGCATAATATGCCCGAGCCTCAGGGTTCGTCCCCCAGGCAATACATCTCCATCGAGAGTTGGGGGGGGGGGTAAGAATGAATATTTGGCGACTGAGGCATCCCCCGAGGGGAATTGCCGAGGTGGCATGAACAATTGTTGCCCCTAATCGATATACGCTGTCACCAACTCATCCTTGTATCACGTTCTATTAGGTTTGGGCGTACTACTAAAATTTATTCTGGTCTCATTTCATGATATATCAACTGAAATACGAAAAATATTAAATGCCGGCTTCCCACTATAAATTGGTTTGTGTTGTTTGTTTTTACTTAGCGGGATATCAACACGTATAGGTTACTTAATACCGAAATCTAAATAGAAAAACACAAACTAAATTTAAATTTATTCACGGGAATGTCATTATTCTATGATTAAATTATAATTACTTTGCTGTATTTTTCTATCAAATAATCTTACAAAATCAAACGAAGGGTGAAAGATTTGTTTCTCTTGAAGAGCAAATTGTGTTTTTATTATATTTTTTTACAATGTATGCCATGTTTTCAATGTTACTACGAAATGAATTGTTGATCATTTTATTATAAAAATGTATTGTTGGTCATTTTCCCTTAAACTGTATGGCTGGTCATTTTGCTATAAATGTATAGGTGGTTATGTCACTTTAAAATGTATAGTTGGTCATTTTGCTTTGAAATGTATAGCTTGTCATTCTGCTATGAAATGTATAGCTGGTCATTTTGCTATGAAATGTACAGCTGGTCATTTTGCTACAAAATGTATAGTTGGTCATTATCTTATATAATGTATAGCTGCATTTTGCTCAGAAATATATAATTGGACATTTGGGTTTAAAACGTATAACTGGTCATTTTGCTATAAAATATATAGCTGGTCATTTTCTTTAAAATGTATAGCTGGTCATTTTGCTATAAAATGTATAGTTGGTCCTTTCCCTACATAATGTATAGCTGGTCATTTTACTATATGTATAGCTGGACATTTGTCTTTAAAATGTATAAATGGTCATTTTGCTTTAAAAATGTATCGCTGGTCATTTTCCTGTATAAAGTATAGCTGGTCATTTTATTATAATATGTATAGCTGGTCATTGGGCTTTAAAATGTATAAATGGTCATTTTGCTATAAAATGTATATCTGGTCATTTTCCTATATACTGTAGAACTTTTGATTTCGCTATAAAATTTACAGCTGATTATTTGGCTTTAAAATTTATAAATGGTCATTTTGCTATAAAATGTATCGCCGGTCATTTTCCTATATAATATATAGCTGGTTATTTGGCTTTAAAATATATAACTGGTCATTTTCCTATGAAATGTATAGCTGGTCATTTTACTTTAATATTTCCAGCTTGTAATTTTTCTATAAAATGTCTAGCTGGTCATTTGAATTTGAAATATATAGCTGGTCATTTTCCCTAATAATGTATAGCTGGTCATTTTGCTACAAATTTATAGCTGGTATACGTCTTTAAAATGTATAGCTGGTGATTTTGCTATGAAATGTATAGCTTGTCATTTTGCTATGAAATGTATAGCTGGTCATTTTGCTATGAAATGTATAGCTGTCATTTTGCTATGAAATGTATAGCTGGTCATTTTGCTATGAAATGTATAGCTGTCATTTTGCTATGAAATGTATAGCTGGTCATTTTGCTATGAAATGTATAGCTGTCATTTTGCTATGAAATGTATAGCTGGTCATTTTGCTATGAAATGTATAGCTGTCATTTTGCTTTGAAATGTATAGCTGGTCATTTTGCTATGAAATGTATAGCTGTCATTTTGCTATGAACTGTATAGCTGTCATTTTACTTTGAAATGTATAGCTGGTCATTTTGCTATGTAATGTATAGCTGTCATTTTGCTATGAAATGTATAGCTGGTCATGTGGTTTTAAAAGGTATATCTGGTCATTTGGCTATAAAAAGAATAGATTGCAATTTCGCTATAAAATATATAAATTGTCATTTTGCTATAAAATGTATAGCTGCTTATCTTTCTATATAATGCGTAGCTGGTTATTTGGCTTTACAATGTATATCTGGTCATTTTGCTACCAAATGTATTGCTGAATATTTGGATATAAAATATGTAGGTGATCATTTTGCCGTAAAATTTATAAATGATCATTTTCCTTTAAAATGTATAGCTGGTCATTTTTCTTTGAAATGTATAGCTGGTAATTTGGGTTTAAAATATATAGCTTGTCATTTTGCTATAAAATATATAGCTGGTCATTTTCCTTTTTAATGTATAGCTGGCCATTTTGCTATGAATTTTATAGCTGGCCATTTGGCTTTAAAATGTATAGCTGGTCCTTTTGCTATAAAATATATAGCTGGCTATTTTCTATAAATGTATAAATGGCTATTTTGCCATAAAATGTGTAGCTGATCATTTTGAGATAAATCTTTTTTTCTTTTTTTGATAAAAAGATATTGCTGGTCATTTCACTACAAAAATGTTGGTAATTTTTTATACTATATAATATATTTTTATACTTTCATAGTGTTTTGGGTGTCACTATTTATCCATAGGTGAGACCCTAACACGTGCTGTCATCCCGAGCCATGATGGACCAGGTAACAAAAGCAGTTATGAAGTGTTTCCCCGTTCCTGAAGGTCTCCAATCTCCCGATCAGCCGAATGTAGTTTATCGGCATACTCAGGACTGACAAATATGGTGGACAGTCTCTTTTTCTTTATTAAACATTATGATTACTAAATTTAGAATTTTTTTTTTCTTTTATTTCATTCCAAGCCAGGCGATATAGTCACTAAAACGCAAATGGTTAGTTGGATAGTAAAAATCTGAAAAAAAAAAACGAAACATTATTAACCTTTTGAGCTTTGACCACCACATTATCGGTGGTAGCGAAAAAATTACGTAATGGTCAGACACTGGTTGAACAGTGACAGAGAAAATGACTTAATGTCCAGCGAACGGTGGGTAAAAACTTGTAACTATGTTTACATCTAGCGTGAAACATTACATACCAATTTTTATTCAGGGGCTCAGGCAGAATAGTTAAAATTGATGGGTAACTCATGGCTCGAGCGGGGTTCAAAGGGTTAAGCACAGCTAGAAACAAAATCGGAAGACAAAAAGACGGACAAGGACGATTGACGTTGCCTTTAAATATTTGAAGATCGTAGTTAACATGAAAACAAGAAGCAAGGCGAAAGTTCAATAAGCGATAAGTGCGAGAGAAGTAACTGTAAGCTTAAAACTTACAAGTATATCTAGCAATTTCGGTTATAAGATAATGAGACCTAACTGCCAATCTAGTACATTGCTTAAATCCATAAACCCTAGGTACGAAAGAGGAAAGTTCATCTATCTATCTATCTATCTATCTATCTATCTATCTATCTATCTATCTATCTGAGGCTGTTCATTATCTCTCCCTCTATCTCCTCTCTCTCTCAAATTTTCATATATATATATATATATATATATATATATATATCAAAGTATATAATTGGTATATACGGAATGAATTCCAATAACCAACAATTACTATTCTTGAAAGAGTGCTCAATACAAAGTAGAGGCAGATATAATTATTTTTTATAAAAAAAATTATAACATAAGTATGTTATAAAATCACTAAAAATAGCCATTTTGTTTCAACACACTCTGTGTCTTATTAAGTGATGATTTTGAAAAGAAAATAAATGGTTTTAAAAGTTTCAGATTAATTAACGATCCTACACTAGGGGAAACATTGTTACAAAAGCTAGAATAACCAATCAAAAACGAAGTATAGAAAGATTCAAAAAGCTTGACAACGAAATCCTGCTATAATAGCTATTCAGATCTTTAAATACGTGTAATATTAAAAATAATTTATACTAACTAATAATTATAAAATTATATGATAAAATTTAATATTAAAATTAAAAACTGGCAATTTTAAAATCCAAATTTAATCACTATTAAGTTTAAAAACTACAAAATTATTGAGAAAAAGAAAAGAAAAATATATATATATATATATATATATATATATATATATATATATATATATATATATATATATGAAAGTCGAAATAGGAACATTGGAGTCCAGGAATACGCAAAGAAAATAGAAAAGAAAGAAAGAAAGAAAGAAAAAAAGAAAGAAGCAAGGAAAGGACAAAAGATAGGAAAAAATTAAGAAAGAAAGAAGCAAGGAAAGGACGAAAGATGGGAAAAAAAATTAAGAAAGAAAGAAGCAAGGAAAGGACGAAAGATGGAAGAAAAATTTAAGAAAGAAAGAAAGAAAGAAAGAAAGAAAGAACATAACAAAAAAGAGCATCGCGGTCAAGAAATACGGAACGAAAACAGAAAAGAGAACACGAAAGATAAAAAAGAAAGAATAAAAAAAAACAACATAGAAAGAAATAAGCGTGAAAATAGAATTGCCAGTAAGAAATATAAAAATTAAGACAGAAAGAATAAAAATGTCTAGGCGGATCAATTTACAATAAATATACACATTAAACGCGATCCGCTGTTAACTTTATAAAATTTAACAAAATACCTATGTCTTTTGTCTCCAATACTAACTCTAACTTTTTGATTATAGCGTAAAACGGATCCATGTCGACCTTTTTGACCGTTGAGTAACCAGAAACAATGCCGAGTGTAAAACCTTTTTTTTCTTATCGTAAACCGGATATGTGTTGACCTTTTTGAGACGAGTGTAAAGTCCAGCTTTTTGAGGCGAGCATGGAATGGATCTATGTTTACCTTTCTGAGCCGAGATTAAAGCAGGTATACGTGTACACTTTTCATTCGCGTGCAAATCGTACTTATGTCGGAAAGAAAGAAAAATGTGGATAGATCAATTTCCAAAGAATTTCTACAGCAAACTACAGAGTATACCTAAAGTGTGGACACAGCCAAAAATGCATATTTTCAAGAAATTTTCAACATCTTATTGAAGTGGGATATTAACAAATAACATCTCAATGATTTCCATTATTTGTGATGCAAAAGTTGATACGCTTTGCCAGAATTATGTTAACTTGTTGCAATAACTTCACATTGCCGTCAATTTTAGCACATTCACACTTTATGCGTTCAGACAAATATGTTGCATCTGTGATTTTCATCGAGAAATTTTGTTTGTTTGTTTGGGTTTCATGGAATATCAACCACTGTGGGTTATTTAATGCCAAATCCAGTTTATATAGTTATGCGAAATATATGAATTTTAAATGCCTATCTTGTATGGAACATTTTTAGCAAGCTACAGCTTATTTGCTTGCACACTGCAAAATAATCCTAAGCTGCTCGACCTGGAGGCTATGATCAAAGTGTAGTACGCTGCCTTTGTGAGCCTCCGAGTCGGCGTCTGTCGAACTCTCTGCATTAGCAGAGAGGAACCCGGACGAAGCTTTGCCGAAGGGCAAGGTTTCGTTCGCGGAGGTAGACAGGGCCTGAACCCGTCTAGGAGGGTTCAAAAAGGCTATATTTTTGGCCGAGCCTACGGGCTCGGGGATACCCACATTAAACCGGCCTTGTGCCACATTCTATCCTCGTGGGTGGATCGATAAATACTACACTGTAAAATAATCCTAGTTATTTTTGTTTAAGTCAAGAATTTCCATTTGATAAGGGCAATTTATTTGCAAAACGGTAAAAGGTAGGATATGTTGTCTATACATCAGTCTACATCTTTGATAAGAGACCAATTCTTTTTAGAAAATCCAATATATTTTTTGGTTCAGTTTTTGCAAATAATTTCTTCATGTTCTTCGTGTTCATCGAGTAAACATTCTCCTTTAGCATAATTAGAAAATGAAGTCAATTCTTCTTTCGACAAAACTATGTTTAATCTGTGGAGGTAAAAAAAATATAGTCAATGAGATTTGCTACATGTCCAGTGTTTAAGGACAGTCTGTGGAACCGGTGTTAACTTAAATAAAATTTATTATAAAACAATGTGTTTGATATTAACGATCTGGTATCCTTTATAGTAACATGAAAAAAAAATTGAAGAAAGAATTTTTATTTCTGGTCAACGTGTCGATTTTACAATATTTCTCTAAATGTAGTTTGAATCCGACATATTTTTAGTGGAAACTGTAAAGAAACTTTATGGACACCCTGTAGAATAAAGATTCATTTATGTACATGAAATGTTGCGTTAATTAATTATATATTTATGATATCTACATCTTTTTGGTTGCTTTATAAATAAAAATTATTGTTGCATTGTGCTTTTAAAGGATGTAGCAGTAACACCTTTCACATTTTAAAGGCTGACTAAAATACAAGTCAACAACTATTAAAAATGTTCACTGTTGATTAAACATTTAGTTTAATTAAATTTTAAATATGCCCATCAGTGTCTATATAATTTCTACCAATGCGTATCGGTCCGTGCATCTCATCGTCTATGCGTATTGCCATGCCTCCATCTTTCAGTACAGTATGAGAACGATGACGGACATCTTTAACTAGTTCAGGTTTGGGGAAGGAGAGAATTTGTTGCTCATGACTTCGTCAAAATATCGACACGAATTGAATCAATACGTTCTGACCACAGATATAAAAGTCCACTCCAGGCATATTTCATCATATCGGAAATCACCTGCTGCTAATCGAAGACGAATCGATCGGTGCGTTGAGGCACTTCTGATTCCAGAGATGAAAACAACCCTCAATCACCCATCAGTGATCGATAACACTCGAATGTTATCTCTGACTGGCCTTCGATCAAATTTCCGGTGAAATATTATTCTGCCCACTGGTAGAGTGTCGGGTGAGATGTGGGGTCTGGGTCGATCTGCTTACTGTACCTCTTTCTTGACTCACTGTGTATCACTAACTCTTTATTTTAATGCGTAGAAACAGCTAATAATGGTCAGCGGAAGTGAGACGGGTGAGAAGAAAAGAGAAAGCTGGCGGTTGGCGTTTGAGAAATGTGTAAAATGTTGTGGATGAAGAGTTGGCGGCGTTGGCGATGATGATTGTTGATTTCGAAGATTCGTTGCTGTCAGGGTGGGGATAATCCTCCTGGTGGGTGAAGTTATGATTTGAACTTAGATATTAATCAAAGAAAGAAAGAACAAAATCAAGAGGAGAAAATAAATTAAAAAAAAAAAAAAAGAATAAAATCCAGAGAAGAAAGAACGAAAGAAATAAAAAAGAAAAGGAAGTCATAGAAAACAACTGAAAAGAAAATAAAGAAAGAAAGAAAGAAAGAAAGAAAGAAAGAACAAAATACAATATAGGAAATAAATAGAGAAAGATATATAGTAGAAAGTACGAAAGAAACCAAAACAATAAAGAAAGAAAGAAAGAAAGAAAGAAAGAAAGAAAGAAGGAAGGAAGGAAAGAAAGAAAGAAAGAAGGAAGGAAAGAAAGAAAGAACAAAATACAATATAGGAAATAAATAGAGAAAGATATATAGTAGAAAGTACGAAAGAAACCAAAACAATAAAGAAAGAAAGAAAGAAAGAAAGAAAGAAGGAAGGAAGGAAAGAAAGAAAGAACAAAATACAATATAGGAAATAAATAGAGAAAGATATATAGTAGAAAGTACGAAAGAAACCAAAACAATAAAGAAAGAAAGAAAGAAAGAAAGAAAAAAGAAAAAAGAAAGAAGGAAGGAAAGAAAGAAAGAACAAAATACAATATAGGAAATAAATAGAGAAAGATATATAGTAGAAAGTACGAAAGAAACCAAAACAATAAAGAAAGAAAGAAAGAAAGAAAGAAGGAAGGAAGGAAAGAAAGAAAGAACAAAATACAATATAGGAAATAAATAGAGAAAGATATATAGTAGAAAGTACGAAAGAAACCAAAACAATAAAGAAAGAAAGAAAGAAAGAAAGAAAGAAAGAAAGAAAGAAGGAAGGAAAGAAAGAAAGAACAAAATACAATATAGGAAATAAATAGAGAAAGATATATAGTAGAAAGTACGAAAGAAACCAAAACAATAAAGAAAGAAAGAAAGAAAGAAAGAAAGGAAAAGGAAAAAATGAAGGAAGTATGGCAATTACAGGATATGTGAATAGAAAGGAATAATTATAATAAGGAGTGGAAGGAACGAAAGATACCAAAGCAATCAAGAAGAAAAGGAAAGAAAGAACAAAATCAAAGGAAGAAAAGAAAGAAAGAAAGAAAGAAAGAAAGAAAGAACAAAATCTTTAGAAGAAAGAACGAAAGAAAGAAAGAAAAATCAAAAAGAAAAAAGAAAGGACAAAAGTAAGAGGAGAAAAAAAGAACAGAAGAAAAGTAAACTAAATAATTAAAGGAACAAAATGATCGAGCGAAGGAATAAGTAGTAAAGAAGAAAAATGCAACACAAAAGAAAGAAAGAAAGAAAGAAAGAAAGAAAGAAAGAAAGAAAGAAAGAAAAAATAGAGGTTACTGTATAGAATTATTAGATTACTGTATTAGAAAGAATGAAAGAAATAAAGAAAAAGCAGGAAGAGATAAAAAGTGAAAGAAAGAACTGAAGGAATGAATAACAACAAAAAAAAACGGATATTCTATATAAAAAAAGAAACAATTACAAAGAAAGAGACAAAAAAATTTAAAAAAATCTCTTTTTCGCAAAAGTAAAAAAATGTAATTCCAACCAACAAAGAAAACATTTTAAAAATATCTGATGCCTAGTCAGAATTTGTGAAGTGGCTTCAGACGAGAACTTTCCAAAAAATCTTTTCAGATATCTATCTATCTAGATAGATAGATATGAATAGCCTAAGAGATAAGCGAGTGATAGTCAAGAAGACTTTTCAAAAGAGATGTGATGATTGCATAGATTTCTAGGATTCAGCAGAGAAGAAAACTTTCAGCGCCTCTTCCTGTTCTGTTTCACAACTAAACGCAGAAGTTCATCTGTATAATAAATGCATATGTCAGTGTGTCACATTTTTCAAAATTAGTCCTAGAGGCCGTATCCAAACATATTCCATCTTCGAATCAGGCCGAGTCTGCGAGCAAAGTAAAAACATTCCGAACAGGATCCGAATCAGCAATCCTGAAATTTTGGGATACCCAATTTTTCATTACTCCGATTGTTTTCAGATTCCGTCATCATGGCTTCTGCTGATAAAAACAGTTAAAGGGAAACAACTCTCTAACTTTAAATAGCTCATGTTCAGATGAAAAAAATCAATGTTCTCAAATTACAGTGTTTCAAAATAAAATCCAACTTATCATATCATTTTGTAATCAGGCCGACTCCGTGAGCTAATTTAAAATATTCTGGGCTGCATGCTGACCCTCAATCCTAAAATTTTCGATTCCTGATTTTTCATTACTGTGATTGTTTTCGACTATTTTTTAAGTGAGTTTTTAAGACATATTTTTTGTACGATAGAAATGTTTATAACTTGGAAATAAATTTTGGAATAATCGAAATTAATTGGAAAATCCAGTGAAAGTCACCCATAAAATAAAAATGATTGTTTGTTGAGAAAATAAAGACCTACGTGCATCAAACTGTCTTTAGATTAAATGACAACATAAGAATTATCGTTGAACTATTAAAAGGTAAACATAAATGTTAATGCAATACTTAAGTGCAATGTTTGATTTTGAATACTTCTGCAGTTTATTATTGCCTATCGCGTATACATCTCCCTGCCTATTCTGATGAAGGCACAATAAAATGCCCTCCCCGGGATCTAGTTTAAATGCTGCCCGATAGAGTGGTTTTTAAGCTAGTATATAAATATATCTTAGTTGTCAGTGGCGATTATAGAGGTTTCATATCCCCGTCACCCAGCCAAGATCGAAATCAGTATGTAAAATCTGGAAACTCTCAAACTCAGAATACATTTGTTCTACATCGACATATTATCTCCTTTTTGCAATCAGAATAATCACGTGATTGAAAATCTCCCCTTCAACTTGTGTTTGAACATCCAACATTGAGATTTATATCCGGATGAGGAGCGAACAGTTAAAAACTCAAATGTAACTGAAAAAAATATCGATTTGAAAAGTTTTTAATTAACAGTGAGCTTAAAGTAAAACAAAAACTTTGTGAATTTAAGTGTTTTTTTTTAATTCAGTTTAAAATATCCTCAAAACTTTATGAATTGGAGAAATTAATTTTTATTTGTTCAAATTAGAGTTAAATTGAAAGGTTTCGTGTGCTGAGGTTTTCATGTCAAGCAGAGTTTGATAACTCAGCATAATAGCAGTTACACGGCGTTGAGATTTGAAGATTTCAGTTTTCGGCCTGAATTGGAATTTCAGAACAAATCGCAGTGTTGCCACAAATCGGTCTTTTGACTGGGATTAGATTTATAACCCGAATCAGAGTTAAAGCGAGGTTCAGTCATTTCATGGTTTGAATTGAGGAACGCAAAGTTATTACTTGAAAATTATTATTAATGTTTTCTAATCTGGAGCAGAAGTCCCTTTAGTTTTGACGCCGGGGTGCAATTAGTTCTCTGCATAGTATAACTTAAAAGTCCACGCGGAGACCTGTTGTTAAGCAAGTTATAAATAATCGCTAATTACGCAGGAAAAGCACCAGATTAATTGCGACATAAATATTCACACTAGTTGATCTAAAGAAACAGATTTCTGTCCGGCTAAGTGAAGCTAAGTACTGACGGTAATTGGGTGGCAAATAGTTGAAATGCTGTGTTGGGTTCTCTTATATTTGGTAAATACCTAATCTCATTGGCGTTGTTTATTGGTTCATCAATGAGTCTAGAAGAACATCAGTGCATGGAGTGTACAATCGCCTCATTGCTCTGAAATAAATTGCCCTTGTGCTCAACTTACTAAGTAGTCGAAGACGTCTGTGTTGCATTATTGCCTGGAAGATTGGTAAAGGAAGAATACTGCTTTCTCTCTGTGGGTTTAAAAGAATTCATTAGTGTGTGAAAAGCCGCACTGTCTTCGAGATCTGACATTAGCCCAAGGCAACAGCAAGAAATTAAACCAGTAGTTTGAAAGAAGAACCTGAAATTGCTATGTCGAATCTATTTTGGGATAGCCACACCCTACGGCTAATTTGGAATCTTACCAGGAATAAGAACAACGACTGCTTAAGATAATTTCTTTTTCTTTTTTTTTATGAGTGTAAGTTGGATATTTTTTTACCTTTTTGCTGTTGTGGCAGGACGTGCGTAAAACTTTGCGGTTATCGACGCGGGAAATGGATTCGTCTGCGCGAGTTCAAATCCCCCCACCGCCATATCTGCCGAGAAGTTTAACTTACGACGTTATTTCCCTTTTAAACTAAAGTTCACCTAATTTTCTTCTACACGAGATCATGATCCTCCACATTTTCTTGTTCTTCGTAGCTCTTAATAATTTTAATCTTTTTGTTATTTCTCCAAGACCTTGTTCCAACATCAATTTATTCAAGCTCGCCTTGGACCTTGTTCCGACATCCATATGTTCAAGCTCGTCTTGGACGTTGTTCTGAAATCCATTAATTCAAGCTCGCCTTGGACCTTGTTCCGACATTCATTTATTCAAGCTCGCCTTGGACCTTGTACCGACATCCATTTATTCAAGCTCGCCTTGGACCTTGTTCCGACATCCATTTATTCAAGCTCGCCTTGGACATTGTTCCGACATCCATTTATTCAATCTCCCCTTGGACCTTGTACCGACATCCATTTATTCACGCTCATCTTGGACCTTGTTCCGACATCCATTTATTCAAGCTCGTCTTGGACCTTGTTCCGACATCCATTTATTCAAGCTTGCCGTGGACCTTGTTCCGAAATCCATTCATTCAATTTCACCAAGTATGTTATGCCTGATTTTCCTTTTTGCTTATAACCTGTCCTGTGAGTATCAGATTTACTATGTCCATTTTTATCCTTATACACTCTAGAAATCTCATGCCTCTTCCTGATACTAAGTATAATTTTCCTTCTTTTACCATTTTTTCTTAAAACTTCATCCTTTCTCCCAATTCGCTCAACAATCAAAAGTCACACAAGTTAGAAGGTTACTGAATGAGGTGAGGGCTATATACGTAATAGGTGGATATAAATATATTGATATGACATAGATAAAGCTCTTAATAATGTGTGAGCAGTAATTGTGAGTACAATGTTTTTGCATCTTTTTTAATGCGTCGACTAGCAAGAATCCTTTCAGTGAATATATCGGAACATTTTCCAATCAGTCTGTGTGGCATAAAGCCATCTTTGAAATTAGGTTTATTGTTGGGACCCGGAAGGAAAGGTGTATACACCAGAAATCAAAGGAAATAATAATAACTTCCACAAGTAGATAAAAGTGACACAATATAATCAAGACAACGGAAAGAAGGAGCGACAAAGCTAGGCCAAGGGAACATGGAAGAAATCTGGAGTCAATACCCTCTCTATAACCACTTCTTTTAAATTTGAGATAGAAGAAAAAGGAATTGAACATAGTACAGACTGCGCTAAATATAGTTTTGACCAACAGCATAAATTGTTACAAAAACCTCCGGAAAACTCATATTACGTTCTTAAATTTTTCGGTCAGATCGAGACGTTCGTATGGCTGTCATCTCTGGCGCGAAACGGGTTCAGAAATCTGTAAACTGCTAGCTTTATACAGACGCTTTCTAAGATCAATGGTTAAAAATGGCATTGAGCGAATAAAGCCTGTGAATCAATAGCGCCAAACCAGTTCAGAAATATATAAACAGCCAGCTGTATACAGACGCTTTCTAAGATCAATGGTTAAAATAGCGAGTGAAAACTGTGGCTCATTGAACATTGTGGACTGGCACTACAGATTCACAAACGACTGTACGAAATAACAGAATCTAAATCACTTAATAACAACATGAACAACTAAAGTACATGTAACTTGAAGAGAAAATAAAGACATAAACATGTTGGCGTTCCCCACTGCTTCAAATAAAAGGTTAGGATTGGTTTGGTTTAGTTTTGTTTTATGGCATATCAACCTCAGTGGGTTATTTAATTCCGACAAGATTTTTATTGCTGATAATATTTTTTCAAAAATTTATTGCTGTTAATATTTTTCCCAAAAATGTATTTCTGGTAATATTTTTCTTCAAAAATGTATTGCTGGAAACATTTTATTCTTCAAAAATGTATTGCTGGTAACACTTTTTCTTCAAAAACGCATTGCTGGCAATAATTCATACACCTCAAAAATTCATTGCCGGTAACATTCTTGAAAAAATATATTGCTGGCATCAAAACCTATTTTTACACCTTCATAGTGCGTTGACCTCAGTTTGGGGGGCCAACATTTTGCCTATAGCTGGGACCCCAACCGGTGCCACCACCCCGGGTCAAGAAGGACCCGGGGACACCAGCAATCAAGAGGCGGTTCCACGCTTCTCAAAACCACTCGATCAGTGGCGCCGCCGCTGGATGCAGTTCATCGTCTCACCCAGGACGCGGATGTAGTTCATCGTCCCACCCAGGATGCGGATGCAGTTCGTTGTCATACCCTGGACGCGGATGTAGTTTATCGTCATACCTAGGACGGAAAATGTTAGGAATTAAACCCGTATCAATACTGGAATGTGCGACGATAGTTACTGAATAGGAAAAACCTATCTATGAACAGTATTTAGTCACCACGAGGGCATCATGTGGCACAAGGCCGTTTTAACGTGGGCTCGTCCAAAAATATGCCCATTGAACCCGTATAAACTGGTTCAGGGTCGGTTTACCTCCCCGACCGAGACTCCGCCCTTCGGCGTAGCCTCGTTCGGGTTCCTCCTCGCCCAAAGGCAGAGAGTTCAACCGTTCAGCCGGTCCTCCGGCATCGATTCACCCTCGTTTCTCTTACTACTCCTACTTATATTAAGTGGGAGAGTCTATTAACTATAGAATAGGTGTGTTTCTTCTCCTATGTGCCCATTCCCTTCATAAATTGTGTGATCTCCACTTCCTATCCCTTGCGTACCTTAGTAGCATTTTTTCTCCATTTGCTAAGGCACCCGTTGCGCGATCCACTCGAGTAAGCTCGTTCGGTATCTTGCCTCTTGCCTTCTCTATAGTTTCCTACCCTCAATATAGCTTTCCAAGCCCTTCTTCTTGATTATGTATAAAAGAAATTTCAGGTGCTTCAGTCTGATTCTGAGTATAAGAAAGAGTTCAGTTCGACATTCCAACCACCTGGAGAAGGGAGGACCCGGGAACGCCAGCAATCAAGAGGAGGTTCCACCCTCCTCAAAACCTCTCGATCAGTGGCGCCGCCGCTGGATGCAGTTCATCGTCTCACCCAGGACGCGGATGTAGTTTATCTTCCCAACCAGGACGCGGATTCAGTTCATCGTTCCACCCAGGACGATGAACTGCATCCATTTTCTTTTTTTCCCTGTGTTATGGAGTGGTTTCACAGTGGAGGCTTGTATTTGTACTAAGTCGGTCCTAAAATAGGTTCGACGTACAAAATGTTAGGAACTTGATATAATAGGTAATGACGCAGAGAAATCTAGTTGTGCTCGCTGATACTTTAGTATCCGACTAACGGTCGTCCGGCATAGACTGACTGACCGACGATATTCAGTCACCTTCACACACGAGGGCGTCATGTGGCACAAGGCCTTTTTAACGTGGGATCTCCGAGCCCGTGGGATCTCCGAGCCCGTGGGATCTCAGAGCCCGTGGGATCGGCCAAAAATATGCCCATTGAACCCGTATAAACGGGTTCAGGGTCGGTTTACCTCCCCGAAAGAGAATCCGCCCTTCGGCGTAGCCTCGTTCGGGTTCCTCCCCGCCCGAAGGTAGAGAGTTCAACCGATCAGCCAGTCAACTAACTGACCGAACCCACTGAGCGACTCCTGCTTATTATAGGTGGGAGAGTCTATTAACTATAGAATAGGGGTGTTCCACTATAACGCCCTCTCTGTCTTCTAAAATTATTTTCACGGCAAGTGCTCTGATGAGCTACTTTCGCTGGTTTCCAAACTGCCTGAATTTAAGCGTACTACTAGGTTAGGTTGCTATTTGCTCCCACCCTTTCACTGTCGAAACAGTTAAATGTAACCGTCTTTTCTACTCCAACAGATTCGTATCTCGCACTTTCCATCTCTGGAATTCCATTCTCCTTACTTGCTTCTCTGATAGCTATAATCTTTAAATATTCAAATGTAATGTTAATAGATGCCTTGATCTTGTTCTCCATCTTTCTCTTAATCCTTTCCTCAAAATCGCCTCTTTACTCTTTTTCTCAATCCTCAGTAACCCCTTGCATGCTAGTGACACTCCCGCTTTGCTTGGGGTGAAATGCTTTTAAAAAAATAAAAACAGACGTCCCCGTTACTTATTCTTTACGTTAGTATCTTTCTGCAAAACCAGATTTCTCTTGCCTCCAATCGTTTCTTCATCCCTGGGGTGATTCTTTTCATCTAGGTGTATTTTAAAAATGATCTATTTATTTGATGTAAATGTATTTATTTCTTTATTAATTAATTTTATATAGTTTATGATACTTTGTTCCAGTTATTGTCCTATATTTGAAATACGTTTGCGCCGACTCAACGACGTTTAATTCGTTATTTCTTCTAACTGGGATTACGGCCATATGACGTTGAAATATCGGTTCCCGTATGACTACCGAAGTAAAAGCAAGGCCGAGCCCGGTCAATACCTAGATGGGCGACCACTTAAGAATACCAGGTGCTATAAATATGAATGTACGGGTAAGATGGCTTACGGCCACATCACATTAAATCACCGCTTTTAATACGATCACCGAAGTTAAGCAATGTCGAGTTTTGTCAGTATCTAGATGGGTAACCGTTTTGTAATACCAGGTGGTATAAGAATGTAAGAATGGGTTACCTTACGGCCACATCATATTGAAACACCTGTTCGCGTACGATCCCTGAAGTTAAGCAACACCGTGCCTGGTCCGTACCTAGAAGGGTGACCGCTTAGGAATATCAGGTGCTGTAAGCTTAGATGTATAGCTGGTGTAATGAATAATGGCTCTGAATTGTTAATTCCGGAGTCGAGTTCCAATTCCCGATGAGTTCGTTATATTCACTTACACACAAATATCCTTGGGAAAAGTATGTATCAACTCTTCTCCCCCCAGCTATGGATTAATTAGTAAAACAAAAAAATATTCTTACAATTAAAAAAAATTTTTTTCGGTTTAAATAATCTGCAAAGGGTTGACAAGTCGTAAAAAATGAATCAATCAATCTTATAACTGGTCATTTTTGGTAGCTGTCGGATGTTTTAGAGAGAGAAGTTTTTTCCATGTTCGAGGTCTGATCAAAATGTATTGCGACTGTTGCTATGAAAACGGAACTAAAGGTCGCAGAGTAAAGCCATTTGGCACAGATTGTCTCTAATATTTGTCGCGTGTACACACTAAGTTATATCTTTCTCGGTCACTTCCCTTGCTTACACCAGAGTGTGGTCGACCCATCGCACCCAAAGGTTTTATTTGTGGCCATGGCTTGTCCAGCAGTTTTTGACCAAGTACAACATCCTTCGCCCCCGACACGAGAACCACTATATTCACAAGATCTCGCCCCTTGCGTCTTTTTACTCTTTCCAAAAAACAGATTCGCCTTGAAAAGATTTCAAGATATTGTGGCAATCTAAAGGGAATCAAACGAGGCAGATATTCGCTAGGAGTTCCAGAAATGCTTCTATCAATAAAAACAACGATAAAATGTGTACCTTCGGAAGGGATCTTCTTCGAAGGAGATTAAAGACCGAAACGATATGTGTTTTTTAGCACTAGTCCTAATACTTTTTGATCAGCCCTAAAAGAAAAAGAAAAAAAAAAATTTAAAAAATGGAGTATTTTTTTCCTCGATTTGCCTG
>CAHIKZ030001369.1:7187500-7235000 GCA_903632075.3 Acanthosepion pharaonis | reverse complement strand
GTGAAAACAATAGCGATAATGAGAAGACAGAAATAATGCGACTTTTGAAATTATCGAGAAAACCCTGACGCCGACAGACCCACCCCAGTTTGTTGCGGCGTCAATAAAAGCAGGACCCCAGTCGACAGAAATCAGTTGGAGTGGAGTTGCAGCTGGACCGCGGGCAGGGATAGAGCCTGAACGCGGGCATCAGGCCCGATTCACTCGCCCCTTTGCGGGCAAGAGAATCCTCAGACAAGAAATCCTTCCAGCCCAAGTCGAAGTCAGAAGAGTTCAGCCCCGGACGGCAGCGAGAAGAGACCACCTCGGACGACAGAGAGTTGCGGCTGAGTTGCGGCAAGAAATCCTTCCAGCCCAAGTCGAAGACAAGAGAACTTCCAGCCCAAGCAGACGAAGAAGAAGATTACTCGAAAGCCGCAGAGAAGTTGCAGCCAAGTCGAAGACAAGAGAAGTTGCACCCAAGTCGAAGACAAGAGAACTTCCAGCCTAAGTCGACGAAGAAAAAGAAATACAACTCAAGTCGAAGAGAAGAATCAACTGCGAATGATCGATAGAAATTAGCCCCAGTGTCGAACCAAACCACACTCCGACATACACAATTCTAAAGAGTAGGCAATTCGAAATCTTTAGGTTGTGTGATAGAAGCTTGGTGCCATAGTTCACAGAGCGGGTCGGGAATTGAGAACAATTTTGTTTTTATGTAACGGACATTAAGATATAAAAGGTTGTCACCCTTTTTTATCAGTAATTTTTTTGTCTCGTGAGTTTTTTTTTCTTTTTACTTGTGTTTTGCCACCCCGTCGGACTCAACTTGTATCGGCCCCAATCCCTGCTGGTCCCGTCTGTCTAAGATCTAAACACAACGTGGGTAGACAGACCGGAGATCAGTACAGTTGCTTCAGTAACCAGGTATTGGAAGCGAGTTGGGAAAGGCGAGGCTGGTGATCATCCAACCAAGGGGTTGGAGCGGCACGCTTGGAACCAGGAGGAGCGACCAGGAGGAGCGACGTCACAGTTGGCGCCGTAACCAAGGGATTCGACCCTGGGCCAGGTGTGTAACCGTCACACGTGCCTAGCACCATAACACATCATAATCAAAATGAATATATTAACATGGGACAATATTGATATATAATACAGAAATAATATATAACGATCAGAGTAAATGATATCCAAAAGAAGGATCTGCAATGTTATAGGTCCTAACATTGCCTCTCCGCCTCAGTTACTTCACCGCCACCTGTCGTATTATAGCTTCCTGTATCTTTTCTATAAATATTGTCAGGTTAATTGTTCTGGTGATTGTCATTTTGTTCCCACCCAATCAAATTTTACATATGGGAACTTGTTAGAACTACATAGAGACTTGAGGTATTATGGTGACTGCTAAGTAAGAATGTGTTGTTTTGGCGGTCGGAATACTGTGCTATATTTGAGTCAGTAAATGTTACTAGCTAAGTGTAAGATAAGAAAGACTGAAGACCAGCCTTCCACTATCAGCTCACCTTTTGGTCTTGTTCCACAGTTCTTGTATTTTTCAAAATAAATATTACTTTCCTCTAAAGACTATGTTACACCTAATATTATTATTATTTAGAAAATTAAAATCCAAGAAGAAACTGCTATTAACAATTAAAAGGAGACAGTTTAAACATTGGAGAAATATGCGGAGAGTAGCCGTGGTAAAATTAACACTCACGAGACACATACAAATCAAGAAAGGCAGATGAGCACAGCGATTAAGTTATTGCACTAATCTGAGCAAAGGGACAAAACAAAGATGAATCCAGCCCACAACCAAATAGAAATATACCAACGTTTTACATGACTGGATTTAATTTTAGACTTTATAATTGCCGAAATAAAAATATAAATATATCAACATTTTTTCATCACAGGCTTTTACTTTAGACTTTATAATTGCCGAAATAAAAATAGAAATATATCAACGTCCGCCATCACATGCTTTTATTTTAGACTTTCTAATTACCGAAATAAAAATAGAAATATATCAACGTTCTTCATCACAGGCATTTATTTTAGACTTTATAATTGCCGAAATAAAAATAGAAATATATCAACCTTCTTCGTCATTTGGTTTATTTTTAGAAATTATAATTGCCGAAATAAAAATAGTAACCTATCAACGTTCTTCCTCATTAGATTTTGTTTTAGATGTTATTACAGAAATAAAACAGAAATATATCAATGATTTTCATCATTGGCTTTTATTTTAGACGTTATAACTGCCGAAATAAAAAATAGAAATATATCAACGTTCTTCATCACAGGCTTTTATTTTAGACTTTATAATTGCCGAAATAAAAATAGAAATATTTTTAACTGAGACTGCTTAAGCGGTTTGCAGTATTCAGAATGTTCAGCAAAAGAAAATCTTCATCTGACCACACTGTTTGAAATTACTTGTCGAGGAAAGACATTAAATAATTGAAAAGAATAAGTGATTTTATTTTTTTTAAGAAAGAAGTTATCTACCTTTGATTTGTAAAAACTCAATTATACTTTTTAAACTGTAAATGATAATATTATAAAAAAATACAGATATAGACTCGTTGAAATATATATTTTTTTTTAGAAAGGGTATTTCAAAAAGGGGTTGTGACCTTATAGGTTACTTTATAAGGAAAAGAAAAACAGAGGTAAAGAATTGAAAGAAGCAGCCGATAGTAAAAAATTAGTCAATCAGAGATTTCATCAAAGAAAGTAGATCTGTTGATTACGACATTTGTTATTCTTTTTTTATTTTAGCTTCTATTTTATTAAGTGATTTCTTTTTGGTTGCTCTACGTAGAAGACTCGAAGAAAAGAAAGATTTGGCATATGAAAGAAGACAAAAATGAGGAGGAAATATCCATATATTTTAATTTCGAATGAGATTCTCTGGGTATTGGAGTGTTGTTTTTTTGTTTGTTTGTTTTTTTTTTCTCTCTTTTTTATTTTATCATTTCACTCCAAGAAGGCGATAAAACCACTGATATGCAAGGGTTTACGGAGGATGAAATAAAATAAAGTGAAGAAAAGTAAGAAAACGTAACTGAAGAGCAAGGCAATAAAAAACAACAGAATTCAAGGAGGAAGAAGATGACGATTTATGCTGTGTTTAAATCTTTGAAGATCATAGCAAAATGTCCGAAAATAGTTTCAATTATTTGGTCACAACATCTTGGCACTCCCACCCTTACACTGTAGAAACTTTTAAATGTAGCCGTCTCTTCTACTCCAATAGCTTCATACCTCCTAACCTCGCCTGAGAACACACTTCCCAATTACTGTTTCCCTGAGAGATATAATCTCCAACTATTCAAATGTAATGTCAATCGACACCTCCAGTTACCTTGATCTATCCAC
Source organism: Acanthosepion pharaonis (assembly GCA_903632075.3). NCBI lineage: Eukaryota > Metazoa > Mollusca > Cephalopoda > Sepiida > Sepiidae > Acanthosepion > Acanthosepion pharaonis. The sequence goes on along the minus strand of CAHIKZ030001369.1, from coordinate 7,231,631 downwards.
TATCTCTCTCCTCATCCTTTCTTCTATCACTCCTATCTGCTCTCGCTACAAATCTTCTGCAACCCCCTGCATCTTAGTGGCTTCACGCCTTGCTCGGGGCGTAATGCTTAAAAAAAAGAACTTTACGTTAAAATATAAAACAATTTGTTGCACAACATCTTTCATTTCATACCATGACTACAGAAAAGGAAAAAAATGAGTAAAAAAACAAACTTCTCCTCACTTATAAACATTTGAATTATCAGAAAAGCACAATGCTCATTGGATTTACCATTAAAACTTACCCAATGATTTTCATTATTCTGGAATAATGAATAGAGACTATAGGAAAAAGTGAAATGCGTGTCGTTAATCTTTAAAAAAAAAATATGTTGGGAAAGCAATTCCTGTATATAGTTTTTTTTTAAAGTGATTGTTGCTGATTTTTTTTCTTTTCTTTTTTTTTTCTTTTTTTTGGTTGAATAAAATATTGTGTGGTAATGATAAAAAAAAAGACTCCATTCGGATTCAGGCTGAAATGGGGGATGCTGTGGTGTTCTCCCTCTAATGAGGCTATTGTGGAGTCTTCCACTTACTATAAAGATAGTAGGAAAAGTAGGCCACACGGGGGTGGGGACAGTGATATAGACTGATCGCTGGTCAACCGACACACACTTTTTTTGTTTCTTAATACTTTGCTTAGAGTTTGGAAGGCATCTTTTGCTACCAAAATTCGCTAAGAAACAACGAAACAAAAGGTTGCAGATAAATAGTGTATTGAACAGTAAATGCAACAGTTACACGACTTGGGAGTGTGTGTCGGTTGACTTTCGTTCAGTCTATATCACTGTTAATATTTAACAGCCCCACCATGAGGGATATATGTGGCACAAGTCCGAGTTTACCGTGGGTTCTCCTAGCCCGTAGGCTTGGCCAAAAGTATTCCCTTAGAACCCGCATAAGTCGGTTCGGGATCTGTCTACCTCCCCGCACGAAACATTGCCCTTCGGCAAAGCTTCATCCGGGTTCCTCTCAGACTTTTGCAGAGAGTTCGACATTTAAACAGTCTATATCACTTTTCCCCGAGGCTTACTTTCCTACTAATTTTATAGTAAGTGGAAGAGTCCACAACAGATTCATTAAAGGGAAGACACTACAACAGACGTACTTTATCAGACGCTTTTGTATCATCTATAAAACATCCTTCTTCATCTGTAGAGATCTTTTTGATATCATGGTGAGTATAAATATTGCGTTCATTGTTCCAGAGTCTTTAAGAAACCCGCACTGTTCTACTCCTACTTCTGATTCAAGAAAAGTTGGATTATATTTTTTTAATTTTTTCATTAGCCTGATTGTCCGTTTAAAGTGGCTTCTTAAGCAGTCCTATGATGATAGATCTACTTAGGTCTCCCGGTATATCACCGCTCTTATATATATCATATAATCTTGTCACTGCCGAAATCTAAAGCTGCCATCATTTTTATTCTGTTCAATTTGAAATGAGTTACTAAGACGATTAAGAGTGTCATTTTCTTCCCTAGTTATGTTGAGTTCATACATTTACAAAGACAAAGATAGAGAAGAAGCCAAAATGAGAAACACGAATTGTAAATGTCAGCATTAAGTACAGATGATTAAATATCTGCGATGTGTTTGAAAAGAAGATGGAAATGGAACACCGAAATCCGGTTGTATCTGTCAATATTTCTGAGATGTGGTATTATGTGCACTATTTACATTATTCGGACTATTGTCCTCATCTTTGTCGCCATATTTATTACAACGTTTCGGCCTTTCAGTATCAAACCTATATTTCTGAGATGTGTATTATGTACACTATTTACATTATTCGGACTACTGTCCTCATCTTTGTCGCCATATTTATTACAAATATTTCAGTCTTTCAGTATCTGTCTATATTTCTGAGATGTGGTATTATGTACACTATTTACATTATTCGGACTACTGTCCACATCTTTGTCGCCATATTTATTACAACGTTTCGGTCTTTCACTATCTGTCAATATTTCTGAGATGTGGTATTATGTACACTATTTACATTATTCGGACTATTGTCCTCATCTTTGTCGCCATATTTATTACAACGTTCCGGCCTTTCAGTATCTGTCAATATTTCTGAGATGTGGTATTATGTATTATTTACATTATTCGACTATTGTCCTCATCTTTGTCGCCATATTTATTACAACGTTTCCGCCTTTCACTATCTGTCAATATTTCTGAGATGTGGTATTATGTACACTATTTACATTATTCGGACTATTGTCCTCATCTTTGTCGCCATATTTATTACAACGTTTCGGCCTTTCAGTATTTGTCTATATTTCTGAGATGTGGTATTATGTGCACTATTTACATTATTCGGACTATTGTCCTCATCTTTGTCGCCATATTTATTACAACGTTTCCGCCTTTCACTATCTGTCAATATTTCTGAGATGTGGTATTATGTACACTATTTACATTATTCGGACTATTGTCCTCATCTTTGTCGCCATATTTATTACAACGTTTCGGCCTTTCAGTATCTGTCTATATTTCTGAGATTCATTATTATGTACACTATTTTTACATTATTCGGACTATTGTCCTCATCTTTGTCGCCATATTTATTACAACGTTTCCGCCTTTCACTATCTGTCAATATTTCTGAGATGTGGTATTATGTACACTATTTACATTATTCGGACTATTGTCCTCATCTTTGTCGCCATATTTATTACAACGTTTCGGCCTTTCAGTATCTGTCTATATTTCTGAGATTAGGTATTATGTACACTATTTACATTATTCGGACTATTGTCCTCATCTTTGTCGCCATATTTATTACAACGTTTCCGCCTTTCACTATCTGTCAATATTTCTGAGATGTGGTATTATGTACACTATTTACATTATTCGGACTATTGTCCTCATCTTTGTCGCCATATTTATTACAACGTTTCGGCCTTTCAGTATCTGTCTTGGGTTCTGAGATGTGGTATTATGTACACTATTTACATTATTCGGACTATTGTCCTCATCTTTGTCGCCATATTTATTACAACGTTTCCGCCTTTCACTATCTGTCAATATTTCTGAGATGTGGTATTATGTACACTATTTACATTATTCGGACTATTGTCCTCATCTTTGTCGCCATATTTATTACAACGTTTCGGCCTTTCAGTATCTGTCAATATTTCTGAGATGTGGTATTATGTGCACTATTTACATTATTCGGACTATTGTCCTCATCTTTGTCGCCATATTTATTACAACGTTTCCGCCTTTCACTATCTGTCAATATTTCTGAGATGAGGTATTATGTACACTATTTACATTATTCGGACTATTGTCCTCATCTTTGTCGCCATATTTATTACAACGTTTCCGCCTTTCACTATCTGTCTATATTTCTGAGATGAGGTATTATGTACACTATTTACATTATTCGGACTATTGTCCTCATCTTTGTCGCCATATTTATTACAACGTTTCGGCCTTTCAGTATCTGTCTATATTTCTGAGATGAGGTATTATGTACACTATTTACATTATTCGGACTATTGTCCTCATCTTTGTCGCCATATTTATTACAACGTTTCCGCCCTTCAGTATCTGTCAATATTTCTGAGATGAGGTATTATGTACACTATTTACAATATTCGGACTATTGTCCTCATCTTTTTCGCCATATTTACTACAACGTTTCCGCACTTCCGTATCTGTCAATATTTCTGAGATGAGGTATTATGTACACTATTTACATTATTCGGACTATTGTCCTCATCTTTGTCGCCATATTTATTACAACGTTTCGGCCTTTCAGTATCTGTCTATATTTCTGAGATTAGGTATTATGTATACAATTTACATTATTCGGACTATTGTCCTCATCTTTGTCGCCATATTTATTACAACGTTTCCGCCTTTCACTATCTGTCAATATTTCTGAGATGTGGTATTATGTACACTATTTTTACATTATTCGGACTATTGTCCTCATCTTTGTCGCCATATTTATTACAACGTTTCGGCCTTTCAGTATCTGTCTATATTTCTGAGATTAGGTATTATGTACACTATTTACATTATTCGGACTATTGTCCTCATCTTTGTCGCCATATTTATTACAACGTTTCCGCCTTTCACTATCTGTCAATATTTCTGAGATGTGGTATTATGTACACTATTTACATTATTCGGACTATTGTCCTCATCTTTGTCGCCATATTTATTACAACGTTCCCCGGCCTTTCAGTATCTGTCTATATTTCTGAGATTAGGTATTATGTACACTATTTACATTATTCGGACTATTGTCCTCATCTTTGTCGCCATATTTATTACAACGTTTCCGCCTTTCACTATCTGTCAATATTTCTGAGATGTGGTATTATGTTTATTTACATTATTCGGACTATTGTCCTCATCTTTGTCGCCATATTTATTACAACGTTTCGGCCTTTCACTATCTGTCAATATTTCTGAGATGTGGTATTATGTACACTATTTACATTATTCGGACTATTGTCCTCATCTTTGTCGCCATATTTATTACAACGTTTCGGCCTTTCACTATCTGTCAATATTTCTGAGATGTGGTATTATGTACACTATTTACATTATTCGGACTATTGTCCTCATCTTTGTCGCCATATTTATTACAACGTTTCCGCCTTTCACTATCTGTCAATATTTCTGAGATGTGGTATTATGTACACTATTTACATTATTCGGACTATTGTCCTCATCTTTGTCGCCATATTTATTACAACGTTTCCGCCTTTCACTATCTGTCTATATTTCTGAGATTAGGTATTATGTACACTATTTACATTATTCGGACTATTGTCCTCATCTTTGTCGCCATATTTATTACAACGTTTCCGCCTTTCACTATCTGTCTATATTTCTGAGATGAGGTATTATGTACACTATTTACATTATTCGGACTATTGTCCTCATCTTTGTCGCCATATTTATTACAACGTTCCGGCCTTTCAGTATCTGTCTATATTTCTGAGATTAGGTATTATGTACACTATTTACATTATTCGGACTATTGTCCTCATCTTTGTCGCCATATTTATTACAACGTTTCGGCCTTTCAGTATCTGTATATATTTCTGAGATGAGGTATTATGTACACTATTTTACATTATTCGGACTATTGTCCTCATCTTTGTCGCCATATTTATTACAACGTTTCGGCCTTTCAGTATCTGTCTATATTTCTGAGATGAGGTATTATGTACACTATTTACATTATTCGGACTATTGTCCTCATCTTTGTCGCCATATTTATTACAACGTTTCGGCCTTTCAATATCTGTCTATATTTCTGAGATGAGGTATTATGTACACTATTTACATTATTCGGACTATTGTCCTCATCTTTGTCGCCATATTTATTACAACGTTTCGGCCTTTCAGTATCTGTCTATATTTCTGAGATTAGGTATTATATACACTATTTACATTATTCGGACTATTGTCCTCATCTTTGTCGCCATATTTATTACAACGTTTCCTGCCTTTCAATATCTGTCAATATTTCTGAGATGTGGTATTATGTACACTATTTACATTATTCGGACTATTGTCCTCATCTTTGTCGCCATATTTATTACAACGTTTCGGCCTTTCAGTATCTGTCTATATTTCTGAGATTAGGTATTATGTACACTATTTACATTATTCGGACTATTGTCCTCATCTTTGTCGCCATATTTATTACAACGTTTCCGCCTTTCACTATCTGTCAATATTTCTGAGATGTGGTATTATGTACACTATTTACATTATTCGGACTATTGTCCTCATCTTTGTCGCCATATTTATTACAACGTTTCCTACCTTTCAGTATCTGTCTATATTTCTGAGATGAGGTATTATGTACACTATTTACATTATTCGGACTATTGTCCTCATCTTTGTCGCCATATTTATTACAACGTTTCGGCCTTTTTTGTATCTGTCTATATTTCTGAGATGAGGTATTATGTACACTATTTACATTATTCGGACTATTGTCCTCATCTTTGTCGCCATATTTATTACAACGTTTCGGCCTTTCAGTATCTGTCTATATTTCTGAGATGAGGTATTATGTACACTATTTACATTATTCGGACTATTGTCCTCATCTTTGTCGCCATATTTATTACAACGTTTCGGCCTTTCATTATCTGTCTATATTTCTGAGATGTGGTATTATGTACACTATTTACATTATTCGGACTATTGTCCTCATCTTTGTCGCCATATTTATTACAACGTTTCGGCCTTTCAGTATCTGTCTATATTTCTGAGATGTGGTATTATGTACACTATTTACATTATTCGGACTATTGTCCTCATCTTTGTCGCCATATTTATTACAACGTTTCGGCCTTTCATTATCTGTCAATATTTCTGAGATGTGGTATTATGTACACTATTTACATTATTCGGACTATTGTCCTCATCTTTGTCGCCATATTTATTACAACGTTTCGGCCTTTCAGTATCTGTCTATATTTCTGAGATGAGGTATTATGTACACTATTTACATTATTCGGACTATTGTCCTCATCTTTGTCGCCATATTTATTACAACGTTCCGGCCTTTCAGTATCTGTCAATATTTCTGAGATGTGGTATTATGTACACTATTTACATTATTCGGACTATTGTCCTCATCTTTGTCGCCATATTTATTACAACGTTTCGGCCTTTCAGTATCTGTCTATATTTCTGAGATGTGGTATTATGTACACTATTTACATTATTCGGACTATTGTCCTCATCTTTGTCGCCATATTTATTACAACGTTTCCGCCTTTCACTATCTGTCAATATTTCTGAGATGTGGTATTATGTACACTATTTACATTATTCGGACTATTGTCCTCATCTTTGTCGCCATATTTATTACAACGTTCCGGCCTTTCAGTATCTGTCAATATTTCTGAGATGTGGTATTATGTGCACTATTTACATTATTCGGACTATTGTCCTCATCTTTGTCGCCATATTTATTACAACGTTTCCGCCTTTCACTATCTGTCAATATTTCTGAGATGTGGTATTATGTACACTATTTACATTATTCGGACTATTGTCCTCATCTTTGTCGCCATATTTATTACAACGTTTCGGCCTTTCAGTATCTGTCTATATTTCTGAGATTAGGTATTATGTACACTATTTACATTATTCGGACTATTGTCCTCATCTTTGTCGCCATATTTATTACAACGTTTCCGCCTTTCAGTATCTGTCTATATTTCTGAGATTTGGTATTATGTACACTATTTACATTATTCGGACTATTGTCCTCATCTTTGTCGCCATATTTATTACAACGTTTCGGCCCTTCAGTATCTGTCTATATTTCTGAGATGTTGTATTATGTACACTATTTACATTATTCGGACTATTGTCCTCATCTTTGTCGCCATATTTATTACAACGTTTCGGCCTTTTCAGTATCTGTCTATATTTCTGAGATGTGGTATTATGTACACTATTTACATTATTCGGAATATTGTCCTCATCTTTGTCGCCATATTTATTACAACGTTTCGGCCTTTCAGTATCTGTCTATATTTCTGAGATGAGGTATTATGTACACTATTTACATTATTCGGAATATTGTCCTCATCTTTGTCGCCATATTTATTACAACGTTTCGGCCTTTCAGTATGTGTCTATATTTCTCAGATGAGGTATTATGTACACTATTTACATTATTCGGACTATTGTCCTCATCTTTGTTGCCATATTTATTACCACGTTTCGGCCTTTCAGTATCTGTCTATATTTCTGAGATGAGGTATTATGTACACTATTTACATTATTCGGACTATTGTCCTCATCTTTGTCGCCATATTTATTACAACGTTTCGGCCTTTCACTATCTGTCTATATTTCTGAGATGAGGTATTATGTACACTATTTACATTATTCGGACTATTGTCCTCATCTTTGTCGCCATATTTATTACAACGTTCCGGCCTTTCAATATCTGTCTATATTTCTGAGATGTGGTATTATGTACACTATTTACATTATTCGGACTATTGTCCTCATCTTTGTCGCCATATTTATTACAACGTTTCCGCCTTTCACTATCTGTCTATATTTCTGAGATGTGGTATTATGTACACTATTTACATTATTCGGACTATTGTCCTCTATCTTTGTCGCCATATTTATTACAACGTTTCGGCCTTTCAGTATCTGTCTATATTTCTGAGATGTGGTATTATGTACACTATTTACATTATTCGGAAATATTGTCCTCATCTTTGTCGCCATATTTATTACAACGTTTCGGCCTTTCAGTATCTGTCTATATTTCTGAGATGTGGTATTATGTACACTATTTACATTATTCGGACTATTGTCCTCATCTTTGTCGCCATATTTATTACAACGTTTCGGCCTTTCAGTATCTGTCTATATTTCTGAGATGTGGTATTATGTACACTATTTACATTATTCGGACTATTGTCCTCATCTTTGTCGCCATATTTATTATTAACGTTTCGGCCTTTCAGTATCTGTCTATATTTCTGAGATGTGGTATTATGTACACTATTTACATTATTCGGACTATTGTCCTCATCTTTGTCGCCATATTTATTACAACGTTTCCGCCTTTCAGTATCTGTCAATATTTCTGAGATGTGGTATTATGTACACTATTTACATTATTCGGACTATTGTCCTCATCTTTGTCGCCATATTTATTACAACGTTTCGGCCTTTCAGTATCTGTCTATATTTCTGAGATTAGGTATTATGTACACTATTTACATTATTCGGACTATTGTCCTCATCTTTGTCGCCATATTTATTACAACGTTCCGGCCTTTCAGTATCTGTCAATATTTCTGAGATGTGGTATTATGTGCACTATTTACATTATTCGGACTATTGTCCTCATCTTTGTCGCCATATTTATTACAACGTTTCCGCCTTTCAGTATCTGTCTATATTTCTGAGATGTGTATTATGTACACTATTTACATTATTCGGACTACTGTCCTCATCTTTGTCGCCATATTTATTACAACGTTTCGGTCTTTCAGTATCTGTCTATATTTCTGAGATGTGGTATTATGTACACTATTTACATTATTCGGACTACTGTCCTCATCTTTGTCGCCATATTTATTACAACGTTTCGGTCTTTCACTATCTGTCAATATTTCTGAGATGTGGTATTATGTACACTATTTACATTATTCGGACTATTGTCCTCATCTTTGTCGCCATATTTATTACAACGTTCCGGCCTTTCAGTATCTGTCAATATTTCTGAGATGTGGTATTATGTGCACTATTTACATTATTCGGACTATTGTCCTCATCTTTGTCGCCATATTTATTACAACGTTTCCGCCTTTCACTATCTGTCAATATTTCTGAGATGTGGTATTATGTACACTATTTACATTATTCGGACTATTGTCCTCATCTTTGTCGCCATATTTATTACAACGTTTCGGCCTTTCAGTATCTGTCTATATTTCTGAGATGTGGTATTATGTACACTATTTACATTATTCGGACTATTGTCCTCATCTTTGTCGCCATATTTATTACAACGTTTCCGCCTTTCACTATCTGTCTATATTTCTGAGATGTGGTATTATGTACACTATTTACATTATTCGGACTATTGTCCTCATCTTTGTCGCCATATTTATTACAACGATCCGGCCTTTCAGTATCTGTCTATATTTCTGAGATGTGGTATTATGTACACTATTTACATTATTCGGACTATTGTCCTCATCTTTGTCGCCATATTTATTACAACGTTTCCGCCTTTCAGTATCTGTCTATATTTCTGAGATGAGGTATTATGTACACTATTTACATTATTCGGACTATTGTCCTCATCTTTGTCGCCATATTTATTACAACGTTTCGGCCTTTCAGTATCTGTCTATATTTCTGAGATGAGGTATTATGTACACTATTTACATTATTCGGACTATTGTCCTCATCTTTGTCGCCATATTTATTACAACGTTTCGGCCTTTCAGTATCTGTCTATATTTCTGAGATGTGGTATTATGTACACTATTTACATTATTCGGACTATTGTCCTCATCTTTGTCGCCATATTTATTACAACGTTTCGGCCTTTCAGTATCTGTCTATATTTCTGAGATGTGGTATTATGTACACTATTTACATTATTCGGACTATTGTCCTCATCTTTGTCGCCATATTTATTACAACGTTTCCGCCTTTCAGTATCTGTCAATATTTCTGAGATGTGGTATTATGTACACTATTTACATTATTCGGACTATTGTCCTCATCTTTGTCGCCATATTTATTACAACGTTTCGGCCTTTCAGTATCTGTCTATATTTCTGAGATGTGGTATTATGTACACTATTTACATTATTCGGACTATTGTCCTCATCTTTGTCGCCATATTTATTACAACGTTTCGGCCTTTCAGTATCTGTCAATATTTCTGAGATGAGGTATTATGTACACTATTTACATTATTCGGACTATTGTCCTCATCTTTGTCGCCATATTTATTACAACGTTTCGGCCTTTCAGTATCTGTCTATATTTCTGAGATGAGGTATTATGTACACTATTTACATTATTCGGACTATTGTCCTCATCTTTGTCGCCATATTTATTACAACGTTTCCGCCTTTCAGTATCTGTCTATATTTCTGAGATGAGGTATTATGTACACTATTTACATTATTCGGACTATTGTCCTCATCTTTGTCGCCATATTTATTACAACGTTTCGGCCTTTCAGTATCTGTCTATATTTCTGAGATGAGGTATTATGTACACTATTTACATTATTCGGACTATTGTCCTCATCTTTGTCGCCATATTTATTACAACGTTTCGGCCTTTCAGTATCTGTCTATATTTCTGAGATGAGGTATTATGTACACTATTTACATTATTCGGACTATTGTCCTCATCTTTGTCGCCATATTTATTACAACGTTTCGGCCTTTCAGTATCTGTCTATATTTCTGAGATGAGGTATTATGTACACTATTTACATTATTCGGACTATTGTCCTCATCTTTGTCGCCATATTTATTACAACGTTTCGGCCTTTCAGTATCTGTCTATATTTCTGAGATGAGGTATTATGTACACTATTTACATTATTCGGACTATTGTCCTCATCTTTGTCGCCATATTTATTACAACGTTTCGGCCTTTCAGTATCTGTCAATATTTCTGAGATGAGGTATTATGTACACTATTTACATTATTCGGACTATTGTCCTCATCTTTGTCGCCATATTTATTACAACGTTTCGGCCTTTCAGTATCTGTCTATATTTCTGAGATGAGGTATTATGTACACTATTTACATTATTCGGACTATTGTCCTCATCTTTGTCGCCATATTTATTACAACGTTTCGGCCTTTCAGTATCTGTCAATATTTCTGAGATGTGGTATTATGTACACTATTTACATTATTCGGACTATTGTCCTCATCTTTGTCGCCATATTTATTACAACGTTTCGGCCTTTCAGTATCTGTCTATATTTCTGAGATTAGGTATTATGTACACTATTTACATTATTCGGACTATTGTCCTCATCTTTGTCGCCATATTTATTACAACGTTTCGGCCTTTCAGTATCTGTCTATATTTCTGAGATGAGGTATTATGTACACTATTTACATTATTCGGACTATTGTCCTCATCTTTGTCGCCATATTTATTACAACGTTTCGGCCTTTCAGTATCTGTCTATATTTCTGAGATGTGGTATTATGTACACTATTTACATTATTCGGACTATTGTCCTCATCTTTGTCGCCATATTTATTACAACGTTTCGGCCTTTCAGTATCTGTCAATATTTCTGAGATGAGGTATTATGTACACTATTTACATTATTCGGACTATTGTCCTCATCTTTGTCGCCATATTTATTACAACGTTTCGGCCTTTCAGTATCTGTCTATATTTCTGAGATGTGGTATTATGTACACTATTTACATTATTCGGACTATTGTCCTCATCTTTGTCGCCATATTTATTACAACGTTCCGGCCTTTCAGTATCTGTCAATATTTCTGAGATGTGGTATTATGTGCACTATTTACATTATTCGGACTATTGTCCTCATCTTTGTCGCCATATTTATTACAACGTTTCCGCCCTTCAGTATCTGTCTATATTTCTGAGATGAGGTATTATGTACACTATTTACATTATTCGGACTATTGTCCTCATCTTTGTCGCCATATTTATTACAACGTTTCCGGCCTTTCAGTATCTGTCTATATTTCTGAGATGAGGTATTATGTACACTATTTACATTATTCGGACTATTGTCCTCATCTTTGTCGCCATATTTATTACAACGTTTCGGCCTTTCAGTATCTGTCTATATTTCTGAGATGAGGTATTATGTACACTATTTTACATTATTCGGACTATTGTCCTCATCTTTGTCGCCATATTTATTACAACGTTTCGGCCTTTCAGTATCTGTCTATATTTCTGAGATGAGGTATTATGTACACTATTTACATTATTCGGACTATTGTCCTCATCTTTGTCGCCATATTTATTACAACGTTTCGGCCTTACAGTATCTGTCTATATTTCTGAGATGAGGTATTATGTACACTATTTACATTATTCAGACTATTGTCCTCATCTTTGTCGCCATATTTATTACAACGTTTCGGCCTTTCAGTATCTGTCTATATTTCTGAGATGAGGTATTATGTACACTATTTACATTATTCGGACTATTGTCCTCATCTTTGTCGCCATATTTATTACAACGTTTCGGCCCTTCAGTATCTGTCTATATTTCTGAGATGAGGTATTATGTACACTATTTACATTATTCGGACTATTGTCTTCGTCTTTGTCGCCATATTTATTACAACGTTTCCGCCTTTCAGTATCTGTCTATATTTCTGAGATGAGGTATTATGTACACTATTTACATTATTCGGACTATTGTCCTCATCTTTGTCGCCATATTTATTACAACGTTTCGGCCCTTCAGTATCTGTCTATATTTCTGAGATGAGGTATTATGTACACTATTTACATTATTCGGACTATTGTCCTCATCTTTGTCGCCATATTTATTACAACGTTTCCGGCCTTTCAGTATCTGTCTATATTTCTGAGATGAGGTATTATGTACACTATTTACATTATTCGGACTATTGTCCTCATCTTTGTCGCCATATTTATTACAACGTTTCCGCCTTTCAGTATCTGTCTATATTTCTGAGATGAGGTATTATGTACACTATTTACATTATTCGGACTATTGTCCTCATCTTTGTCGCCATATTTATTACAACGTTTCGGCCTTTCAGTATCTGTATATATTTCTGAGATGAGGTATTATGTACACTATTTACATTATTCGGACTATTGTCCTCATCTTTGTCGCCATATTTATTACAACGTTTCGGCCTTTCAGTATCTGTCTATATTTCTGAGATGAGGTATTATGTACACTATTTACATTATTCGGACTATTGTCCTCATCTTTGTCGCCATATTTATTACAACGTTTCGGCCTTTCAGTATCTGTCTATATTTCTGAGATGAGGTATTATGTACACTATTTACATTATTCGGACTATTGTCCTCATCTTTGTCGCCATATTTATTACAACGTTTCGGCCTTTCAGTATCTGTCTATATTTCTGAGATGAGGTATTATGTACACTATTTACATTATTCGGACTATTGTCCTCATCTTTGTTGCCATATTTATTACAACGTTTCGGCCTTTCAGTATCTGTCTATATTTCTGAGATGAGGTATTATGTACATTATTTACATTATTCGGACTATTGTCCTCATCTTTGTGGCCATATTTATTACAACGTTTCGGACTTTCAGTATCTGTCTATATTTCTGAGATGAAGTATTATGTACACTATTTACATTATTCGGACTATTGTCCTCGTCTTTGTAGCCATATTTATCACAACGTTTCGGCCTTTCAGTATCTGTCTATATTTCTGAGATGAGGTATTATGTACACTATTTACATTATTCGGACTATTGTCCTCATCTTTGTGGCCATATTTATTACAACGTTTCGGACTTTCAGTATCTGTCTATATTTCTGAGATGAGGTATTATGTACACTATTTACATTATTCGGACTATTGTCCTCATCTTTGTGGCCATATTTATTACAACGTTTCGGACTTTCAGTATCTGTCTATATTTCTGAGATGAGGTATTATGTACACTATTTACATTATTCGGACTATTGTCCTCATCTTTGTCGCCATATTTATTACAACGTTTCGGCCTTTCAGTATCTGTCTATATTTCTGAGATGAGGTATTATGTACACTATTTACATTATTCGGACTATTGTCCTCATCTTTGTCGCCATATTTATTACAACGTTTCGGCCTTTCAGTATCTGTCAATATTTCTGAGATGAGGTATTATGTACACTATTTACATTATTCGGACTATTGTCCTCATCTTTGTCGCCATATTTATTACAACGTTTCGGTTAATCAGTATCTGTCTATATTTCTGAGATGAGGTATTATGTACACTTTTACATTATTCGGACTATTGTCCTCATCTTTGTTGCCATATTTATTACAACGTTTCCGCCTTTCAGTATCTGTCTATATTTCTGAGATGAGGTATTATGTACACTATTTACATTATTCGGACTATTGTCCTCATCTTTGTCGCCATATTTATTACAACGTTTCCGCCTTTCAGTATCTGTCTATATTTCTGAGATGAGGTATTATGTACACTATTTACATTATTCGGACTATTGTCCTCATCTTTGTCGCCATATTTATTACAACGTTTCCGCCTTTCAGTATCTGTCTATATTTCTGAGATGAGGTATTATGTACACTATTTACATTATTCGGACTATTGTCCTCATCTTTGTCGCCATATTTATTACAACGTTTCGGCCTTTCAGTATCTGTCTATATTTCTGAGATGAGGTATTATGTACACTATTTACATTATTCGGACTATTGTCCTCATCTTTGTCGCCATATTTATTACAACGTTTCGGCCTTTCAGTATCTGTCTATATTTCTGAGATGAGGTATTATGTACACTATTTACATTATTCGGACTATTGTCCTCATCTTTGTCGCCATATTTATTACAACGTTTCGGCCTTTCAGTATCTGTCTATATTTCTGAGATGAGGTATTATGTACACTATTTACATTATTCGGACTATTGTCCTCATCTTTGTCGCCATATTTATTACAACGTTTCGGCCTTTCAGTATCTGTCTATATTTCTGAGATGAGGTATTATGTACACTATTTACATTATTCGGACTATTGTCCTCATCTTTGTCGCCATATTTATTACAACGTTTCGGCCTTTCAGTATCTGTCTATATTTCTGAGATGAGGTATTATGTACACTATTTACATTATTCGGACTATTGTCCTCATCTTTGTCGCCATATTTATTACAACGTTTCGGCCTTTCAGTATCTGTCTATATTTCTGAGATGAGGTATTATGTACACTATTTACATTATTCGGACTATTGTCCTCATCTTTGTCGCCATATTTATTACAACGTTTCGGCCTTTCAGTATCTGTCTATATTTCTGAGATGAGGTATTATGTACACTATTTACATTATTCGGACTATTGTCCTCATCTTTGTCGCCATATTTATTACAACGTTTCGGCCTTTCAGTATCTGTCTATATTTCTGAGATGAGGTATTATGTACACTATTTACATTATTCGGACTATTGTCCTCATCTTTGTCGCCATATTTATTACAACGTTTCCGGCCTTTCAGTATCTGTCTATATTTCTGAGATGAGGTATTATGTACACTATTTACATTATTCGGACTATTGTCCTCATCTTTGTCATATATTTATTACAACGTTTCGGCCTTTCAGTATCTGTCTATATTTCTGAGATGAGGTATTATGTACACTATTTACATTATTCGGACTATTGTCCTCATCTTTGTCGCCATATTTATTACAACGTTTCGGCCTTTCAGTATCTGTCTATATTTCTGAGATGAGGTATTATGTACACTATTTACATTATTCGGACTATTGTCCTCATCTTTGTCGCCATATTTATTACAACGTTTCGGCCTTTCAGTATCTGTCTATATTTCTGAGATGAGGTATTATGTACTATTTACATTATTCGGACTATTGTCCTCATCTTTGTCGCCATATTTATTACAACGTTTCGGCCTTTCAGTATCTGTCTATATTTCTGAGATGAGGTATTATGTACACTATTTACATTATTCGGACTATTGTCCTCATCTTTGTCGCCATATTTATTACAACGTTTCGGCCTTTCAGTATCTGTCTATATTTCTGAGATGAGGTATTATGTACACTATTTACATTATTCGGACTATTGTCCTCATCTTTGTCGCCATATTTATTACAACGTTTCGGCCTTTCAGTATCTGTCTATATTTCTGAGATGAGGTATTATGTACACTATTTACATTATTCGGACTATTGTCCTCATCTTTGTCGCCATATTTATTACAACGTTTCGGCCTTTCAGTATCTGTCTATATTTCTGAGATGAGGTATTATGTACACTATTTACATTATTCGGACTATTGTCCTCATCTTTGTCGCCATATTTATTACAACGTTTCGGCCTTTCAGTATCTGTCTATATTTCTGAGATGAGGTATTATGTACACTATTTACATTATTCGGACTATTGTCCTCATCTTTGTCGCCATATTTATTACAACGTTTCGGCCTTTCAGTATCTGTCTATATTTCTGAGATGAGGTATTATGTACACTATTTACATTATTCGGACTATTGTCCTCATCTTTGTCGCCATATTTATTACAACGTTTCGGCCTTTCAGTATCTGTCTATATTTCTGAGATGAGGTATTATGTACACTATTTACATTATTCGGACTATTGTCCTCATCTTTGTCGCCATATTTATTACAACGTTTCGGCCTTTCAGTATCTGTCTATATTTCTGAGATGAGGTATTATGTACACTATTTACATTATTCGGACTATTGTCCTCATCTTTGTCGCCATATTTATTACAACGTTTCCGCCTTTCAGTATCTGTCTATATTTCTGAGATGAGGTATTATGTACACTATTTACATTATTCGGACTATTGTCCTCATCTTTGTCGCCATATTTATTACAACGTTTCCGGCCTTTCAGTATCTGTCTATATTTCTGAGATGAGGTATTATGTACACTATTTACATTATTCGGACTATTGTCCTCATCTTTGTCGCCATATTTATTACAACGTTTCGGCCTTTCAGTATCTGTCTATATTTCTGAGATGAGGTATTATGTACACTATTTACATTATTCGGACTATTGTCCTCATCTTTGTCGCCATATTTATTACAACGTTTCGGCCTTTCAGTATCTGTCTATATTTCTGAGATGAGGTATTATGTACACTATTTACATTATTCGGACTATTGTCCTCATCTTTGTCGCCATATTTATTACAACGTTTCGGCCTTTCAGTATCTGTCTATATTTCTGAGATGAGGTATTATGTACACTATTTACATTATTCGGACTATTGTCCTCATCTTTGTCGCCATATTTATTACAACGTTTCGGCCTTTCAGTATCTGTCTATATTTCTGAGATGAGGTATTATGTACACTATTTACATTATTCGGACTATTGTCCTCATCTTTGTCGCCATATTTATTACAACGTTTCGGCCTTTCAGTATCTGTCTATATTTCTGAGATGAGGTATTATGTACACTATTTACATTATTCGGACTATTGTCCTCATCTTTGTCGCCATATTTATTACAACGTTTCGGCCTTTCAGTATCTGTCTATATTTCTGAGATGAGGTATTATGTACACTATTTACATTATTCGGACTATTGTCCTCATCTTTGTCGCCATATTTATTACAACGTTTCGGCCTTTCAGTATCTGTCTATATTTCTGAGATGAGGTATTATGTACACTATTTACATTATTCGGACTATTGTCCTCATCTTTGTCGCCATATTTATTACAACGTTTCGGCCTTTCAGTATCTGTCTATATTTCTGAGATGAGGTATTATGTACACTATTTACATTATTCGGACTATTGTCCTCATCTTTGTCGCCATATTTATTACAACGTTTCCGCCTTTCAGTATCTGTCTATATTTCTGAGATGAGGTATTATGTACACTATTTACATTATTCGGACTATTGTCCTCATCTTTGTCGCCATATTTATTACAACGTTTCGGCCTTTCAGTATCTGTCTATATTTCTGAGATGAGGTATTATGTACACTATTTACATTATTCGGACTATTGTCCTCATCTTTGTCGCCATATTTATTACAACGTTTCGGCCTTTCAGTATCTGTCTATATTTCTGAGATGAGGTATTATGTACACTATTTACATTATTCGGACTATTGTCCTCATCTTTGTCGCCATATTTATTACAACGTTTCGGCCTTTCAGTATCTGTCTATATTTCTGAGATGAGGTATTATGTACACTATTTACATTATTCGGACTATTGTCCTCATCTTTGTCGCCATATTTATTACAACGTTTCGGCCTTTCAGTATCTGTCTATATTTCTGAGATGAGGTATTATGTACACTATTTACATTATTCGGACTATTGTCCTCATCTTTGTCGCCATATTTATTACAACGTTTCGGCCTTTCAGTATCTGTCTATATTTCTGAGATGAGGTATTATGTACACTATTTACATTATTCGGACTATTGTCCTCATCTTTGTCGCCATATTTATTACAACGTTTCGGCCTTTCAGTATCTGTCTATATTTCTGAGATGAGGTATTATGTACACTATTTACATTATTCGGACTATTGTCCTCATCTTTGTCGCCATATTTATTACAACGTTTCGGCCTTTCAGTATCTGTCTATATTTCTGAGATGAGGTATTATGTACACTATTTACATTATTCGGACTATTGTCCTCATCTTTGTCATATATTTATTACAACGTTTCGGCCTTTCAGTATCTGTCTATATTTCTGAGATGAGTATTATGTACACTATTTACATTATTCGGACTATTGTCCTCATCTTTGTCGCCATATTTATTACAACGTTTCGGCCTTTCAGTATCTGTCTATATTTCTGAGATGAGGTATTATGTACACTATTTACATTATTCGGACTATTGTCCTCATCTTTGTCGCCATATTTATTACAACGTTTCGGCCTTTCAGTATCTGTCTATATTTTCTGAGAGATTAGGTATTATGTACACTATTTACATTATTCGGACTATTGTCCTCATCTTTGTCGCCATATTTATTACAACGTTTCGGCCTTTCAGTATCTGTCTATATTTCTGAGATGAGGTATTATGTACACTATTTACATTATTCGGACTATTGTCCTCATCTTTGTCGCCATATTTATTACAACGTTTCGGCCTTTCAGTATCTGTCTATATTTCTGAGATGAGGTATTATGTACACTATTTACATTATTCGGACTATTGTCCTCATCTTTGTCGCCATATTTATTACAACGTTTCGGCCTTTCAGTATCTGTCTATATTTCTGAGATGAGGTATTATGTACACTATTTACATTATTCGGACTATTGTCCTCATCTTTGTCGCCATATTTATTACAACGTTTCGGCCTTTCAGTATCTGTCTATATTTCTGAGATGAGGTATTATGTACACTATTTACATTATTCGGACTATTGTCCTCATCTTTGTCGCCATATTTATTACAACGTTTCGGCCTTTCAGTATCTGTCTATATTTCTGAGATGAGGTATTATGTACACTATTTACATTATTCGGACTATTGTCCTCATCTTTGTCGCCATATTTATTACAACGTTTCCGCCTTTCAGTATCTGTCTATATTTCTGAGATGAGGTATTATGTACACTATTTACATTATTCGGACTATTGTCCTCATCTTTGTTGCCATATTTATTACAACGTTTCGGCCTTTCAGTATCTGTCTATATTTCTGAGATGAGGTATTATGTACACTATTTACATTATTCGGACTATTGTCGTCATCTTTGTTGCCATATTTATTACAACGTTTCGGCCTTTCAGTATCTGTCTATATTTCTGAGATGAGGTATTATGTACACTATTTACATTATTCGGACTATTGTCCTCATCTTTGTCATCATATTTATTACAACGTTTCGGCAATTCAGTATCTGTCTATATTTCTGAGATGAGGTATTATGTACACTATTTACATTATTCGGACTATTGTCCTCATCTTTGTCGCCATATTTATTACAACGTTTCGGCCTTTCAGTATCTGTCTATATTTCTGAGATGAGGTATTATGTACACTATTTACATTATTCGGACTATTGTCCTCATCTTTGTCGCCATATTTATTACAACGTTTCGGCCTTTCAGTATCTGTCTATATTTCTGAGATTAGGTATTATGTACACTATTTACATTATTCGGACTATTGTCCTCATCTTTGTCGCCATATTTATTACAACGTTTCGGCCTTTCAGTATCTGTCTATATTTCTGAGATGAGGTATTATGTACACTATTTACATTATTCGGACTATTGTCCTCATCTTTGTCGCCATATTTATTACAACGTTTCGGCCTTTCAGTATCTGTCTATATTTCTGAGATGAGGTATTATGTACACTATTTACATTATTCGGACTATTGTCCTCATCTTTGTCGCCATATTTATTACAACGTTTCGGCCTTTCAGTATCTGTCTATATTTCTGAGATGAGGTATTATGTACACTATTTACATTATTCGGACTATTGTCCTCATCTTTGTCGCCATATTTATTACAACGTTTCGGCCTTTCAGTATCTGTCTATATTTCTGAGATGAGGTTTATGTACACTTTTTTTACATTATTCGGACTATTGTCCTCATCTTTGTCGCCATATTTATTACAACGTTTCGGCCTTTCAGTATCTGTCTATATTTCTGAGATGAGGTATTATGTACACTATTTACATTATTCGGACTATTGTCCTCATCTTTGTCGCCATATTTATTACAACGTTTCGGCCTTTCAGTATCTGTCTATATTTCTGAGATGAGGTATTATGTACACTATTTACATTATTCGGACTATTGTCCTCATCTTTGTCGCCATATTTATTACAACGTTTCGGCCTTCCAGTATCTGTCTATATTTCTGAGATGAGGTATTATGTATACTATTTACATTATTCGGACGATTGTCCTCATCTTTGTCGCCATATTTATTACAACGTTTCGGCTTTCCAGTATCTGTCTATATTTCTGAGATGAGGTATTATGTACACTATTTACATTATTCGGACTATTGTCCTCATCCTTGTCGCCATATTTATTACAACGTTTCGGCCTTTCAGTATCTGTCTATATTTCTGAGATGAGGTATTATGTACACTATTTACATTATTCGGACTATTGTCCTCATCTTTGTCGCCATATTTATTACAACGTTTCGGCCTTTCAGTATCTGTCTATATTTCTGAGATGAGGTATTATGTACACTATTTACATTATTCGGACTATTGTCCTCATCTTTGTCATATATTTATTACAACGTTTCGGCCTTTCAGTATCTGTCTATATTTCTGAGATGAGGTATTATGTACACTATTTACATTATTCGGACTATTGTCCTCATCTTTGTCGCCATATTTATTACAACGTTTCCGCCTTTCAGTATCTGTCTATATTTCTGAGATGAGGTATTATGTACACTATTTACATTATTCGGACTATTGTCCTCATCTTTGTCGCCATATTTATTACAACGTTTCGGCCTTTCAGTATCTGTCTATATTTCTGAGATGAGGTATTATGTACACTATTTACATTATTCGGACTATTGTCCTCATCTTTGTCGCCATATTTATTACAACGTTTCGGCCTTTCAGTATCTGTCTATATTTCTGAGATGAGGTATTATGTACACTATTTACATTATTCGGACTATTGTCCTCATCTTTGTCGCCATATTTATTACAACGTTTCGGCCTTTCAGTATCTGTCTATATTTCTGAGATGAGGTATTATGTACACTATTTACATTATTCGGACTATTGTCCTCATCTTTGTCGCCATATTTATTACAACGTTTCGGCCTTTCAGTATCTGTCTATATTTCTGAGATGAGGTATTATGTACACTATTTACATTATTCGGACTATTGTCCTCATCTTTGTCGCCATATTTATTACAACGTTTCGGCCTTTCAGTATCTGTCTATATTTCTGAGATGAGGTATTATGTACACTATTTACATTATTCGGACTATTGTCCTCATCTTTGTCGCCATATTTATTACAACGTTTCGGCCTTTCAGTATCTGTCTATATTTCTGAGATTAGGTATTATGTACACTATTTACATTATTCGGACTATTTTCCTCATCTTTGTCGCCATATTTATTACAACGTTTCGGCCTTTCAGTATCTGTCTATATTTCTGAGATGTGGTATTATGTACACTTTTTACATTATTCGGACTATTGTCCTCATCTTTGTCTATATTTCATATTTATTACAACGTTTCGGCCTTTCAGTATCTTTCTATATTTCTGAGATTAGGTATTATGTACACTATTTTACATTATTCGGACTATTGTCCTCATCTTTGTCGCCATATTTATTACAACGTTTCGGCCTTTTCAGTATCTGTCTATATTTCTGAGATGAGGTATTATGTACACTATTTACATTATTCGGACTATTGTCCTCATCTTTGTCGCCATATTTATTACAACGTTTCGGCCTTTCAGTATCTGTCTATATTTCTGAGATGAGGTATTATGTACACTATTTACATTATTCGGACTATTGTCCTCATCTTTGTCGCCATATTTATTACAACGTTTCGGCCTTTCAGTATCTGTCTATATTTCTGAGATGAGGTATTATGTACACTATTTACATTATTCGGACTATTGTCCCTCATCTTTGTCGCCATATTTATTACAACGTTTCGGCCTTTCAGTATCTGTCTATATTTCTGAGATGAGGTATTATGTACACTATTTACATTATTCGGACTATTGTCCTCATCTTTGTCGCCATATTTATTACAACGTTTCGGCCTTTCAGTATCTGTCTATATTTCTGAGATGAGGTATTATGTACACTATTTACATTATTCGGACTATTGTCCTCATCTTTGTCGCCATATTTATTACAACGTTTCGGCCTTTCAGTATCTGTCTATATTTCTGAGATGAGGTATTATGTACACTATTTACATTATTCGGACTATTGTCCTCATCTTTGTCGCCATATTTATTACAACGTTTCGGCCTTTCAGTATCTGTCTATATTTCTGAGATGAGGTATTATGTACACTATTTACATTATTCGGACTATTGTCCTCATCTTTGTCGCCATATTTATTACAACGTTTCGGCCTTTCAGTATCTGTCTATATTTCTGAGATTAGGTATTATGTACACTATTTACATTATTCGGACTATTGTCCTCATCTTTGTCACCATATTTATTACAACGTTTCGGCCGTTCAGTATCTGTCTATATTTCTGAGATGAGGTATTATGTACATTATTTACATTATTGTCCTCATCTTTGTCGCCATATTTATTACAACGTTTCGGCCTTTCAGTATCTGTCTATATTTCTGAGATTAGGTATTATGTACACTATTTACATTATTCGGACTATTGTCCTCATCTTTGTCGCCATATTTATTACAACGTTTCGGCCTTTCAGTATCTGTCTATATTTCTGAGATGAGGTATTATGTACACTATTTACATTATTCGGACTATTGTCCTCATCTTTGTCGCCATATTTATTACAACGTTTCGGCCTTTCAGTATCTGTCTATATTTCTGAGATGAGGTATTATGTACACTATTTACATTATTCGACTATTGTCCTCATCTTTGTCGCCATATTTATTACAACGTTTCGGCCTTTCAGTATCTGTCTATATTTCTGAGATGAGGTATTATGTACACTATTTACATTATTCGGACTATTGTCCTCATCTTTTGTCGCCATATTTATTACAACGTTTCGGCCTTTCAGTATCTGTCTATATTTCTGAGATGAGGTATTATGTACACTATTTACATTATTCGGACTATTGTCCCCATCTTTGTCGCCATATTTATTACAACGTTTCGGCCTTTCAGTATCTGTCTATATTTCTGAGATGAGGTATTATGTACACTATTTACATTATTCGGACTATTGTCCTCATCTTTGTCGCCATATTTATTACAACGTTTCGGCCTTTCAGTATCTGTCTATATTTCTGAGATGAGGTATTATGTACACTATTTACATTATTCGGACTATTGTCCTCATCTTTGTCGCCATATTTATTACAACGTTTCGGCCTTTTCAGTATCTGTCTATATTTCTGAGATGAGGTATTATGTACACTATTTACATTATTCGGACTATTGTCCTCATCTTTGTCGCCATATTTATTACAACGTTTCGGCCTTTCAGTATCTGTCTATATTTCTGAGATGAGGTATTATGTACACTATTTACATTATTCGGACTATTGTCCTCATCTTTGTCGCCATATTTATTACAACGTTTCGGCCTTTCAGTATCTGTCTATATTTCTGAGATGAGGTATTATGTACACTATTTACATTATTCGGACTATTGTCCTCATCTTTGTCAACATATTTATTACAACGTTTCGGCCTTTCAGTATCTGTCTATATTTGAGATGAGGTATGATATACACTATTTACATTATTCGGACTATTGCCCTCATCTTTGTTGCCATATTTATTAAAATGTTTCGGCCCTTCAGAATCTGTCTATATTTCTGAGATGATGTATGATATACACTGTTTACATTATTCGGACTATTGTCCTCATCTTTGTCGCCATATTTATTGCAACGTTTTGGCCTTTCATTATCTGTCTATATTTCTGAGATGAGGTATTATGTACACTATTTACATTATTCGACTATTGTCCTCATCTTTGTCGCCATATTTATTACAACGTTTCCGGCCTTTCAGTATCTGTCTATATTTCTGAGATGAGGTATTATGTACACTATTTACATTATTCGGACTATTGTCCTCATCTTTGTCGCCATATTTATTACAACGTTTCGGCCTTTCAGTATCTGTCTATATTTCTGAGATGAGGTATTATGTACACTATTTACATTATTCGGACTATTGTCCTCATCTTTGTCGCCATATTTATTACAACGTTTCGGCCTTTCAGTATCTGTCTATATTTCTGAGATTAGGTATTATGTACACTATTTACATTATTCGGACTATTGTCCTCATCTTTGTCGCCATATTTATTACAACGTTCCGGCCTTTCAGTATCTGTCTATATTTCTGAGATGAGGTATTATGTACACTATTTACATTATTCGGACTATTGTCCTCATCTTTGTCGCCATATTTATTACAACGTTTCGGCCTTTCAGTATCTGTCTATATTTCTGAGATGAGGTATTATGTACACTATTTACATTATTCGGACTATTGTCCTCATCTTTGTCGCCATATTTATTACAACGTTTCGGCCTTCCAGTATCTGTCTATATTTCTGAGATGAGGTATTATGTACACTATTTACATTATTCGGACTATTGTCCTCATCTTTGTCGCCATATTTATTACAACGTTTCGGCCTTTCAGTATCTGTCTATATTTTGAGATGAGGTATTATGTACACTATTTACATTATTCGGACTATTGTCCTCATCTTTGTCGCCATATTTATTACAACGTTTCCGGCCTTTCAGTATCTGTCTATATTTCTGAGATGAGGTATTATGTACACTATTTACATTATTCGGACTATTGTCCTCATCTTTGTCGCCATATTTATTACAACGTTTCGGCCTTTCAGTATCTGTCTATATTTCTGAGATTAGGTATTATGTACACTATTTACATTATTCGGACTATTGTCCTCATCTTTGTCGCCATATTTATTACAACGTTTCGGCCTTTCAGTATCTGTCTATATTTCTGAGATGAGGTATTATGTACACTATTTACATTATTCGGACTATTGTCCTCATCTTTGTCGCCATATTTATTACAACGTTTCGGCCTTTCAGTATCTGTCTATATTTCTGAGATGAGGTATTATGTACACTATTTACATTATTCGGACTATTGTCCTCATCTTTGTCGCCATATTTATTACAACGTTTCGGCCTTTCAGTATCTGTCTATATTTCTGAGATGAGGTATTATGTACACTATTTACATTATTCGGACTATTGTCCTCATCTTTGTCGCCATATTTATTACAACGTTTCGGCCTTTCAGTATCTGTCTATATTTCTGAGATGAGGTATTATGTACACTATTTACATTATTCGGACTATTGTCCTCATCTTTGTCGCCATATTTATTACAACGTTTCGGCCTTTCAGTATCTGTCTATATTTCTGAGATGAGGTATTATGTACACTATTTACATTATTCGGACTATTGTCCCTCATCTTTGTCGCCATATTTATTACAACGTTTCGGCCTTTCAGTATCTGTCTATATTTCTGAGATGAGGTATTATGTACACTATTTACATTATTCGGACTATTGTCCTCATCTTTGTCGCCATATTTATTACAACGTTTCGGCCTTTCAGTATCTGTCTATATTTCTGAGATGAGGTATTATGTACACTATTTACATTATTCGACTATTGTCCTCATCTTTGTCGCCATATTTATTACAACGTTTCGGCCTTTCAGTATCTGTCTATATTTCTGAGATGATGAGGTATTATGTACACATTTTACATTATTCGACTATTGTCCTCATCTTTGTCGCCATATTTATTACAACGTTTCGGCCTTTCAGTATCTGTCTATATTTCTGAGATGAGGTATTATGTACACTATTTACATTATTCGACTATTGTCCTCATCTTTGTCGCCATATTTATTACAACGTTTCGGCCTTTCAGTATCTGTCTATATTTCTGAGATGAGGTATTATGTACACTATTTACATTATTCGGACTATTGTCCTCATCTTTGTCGCCATATTTATTACAACGTTTCCGCCTTTCAGTATCTGTCTATATTTCTGAGATGAGGTATTATGTACACTATTTTACATTATTCGACTATTGTCCTCATCTTTGTCGCCATATTTATTACAACGTTTCGGCCTTTCAGTATCTGTCTATATTTCTGAGATGAGGTATTATGTACACTATTTACATTATTCGGACTATTGTCCCTCATCTTTGTCGCCATATTTATTACAACGTTTCGGCCTCCTTCAGTATCTGTCTATATTTCTGAGATGAGGTATTATGTACACTATTTACATTATTCGGACTATTGTCCTCATCTTTGTCGCCATATTTATTACAACGTTTCCGCCTTTCAATATCTGTCTATATTTCTGAGATGAGGTATTATGTACACTATTTACATTATTCGGACTATTGTCCTCATCTTTGTCGCCATATTTATTACAACGTTTCGGCCTTTTCAGTATCTGTCTATATTTCTGAGATGAGGTATTATGTACACTATTTTACATTATTCGGACTATTGTCCTCATCTTTGTCGCCATATTTATTACAACGTTTCGGCCTTTCAGTATCTGTCTATATTTCTGAGATTAGGTATTATGTACACTATTTACATTATTCGGACTATTGTCCTCATCTTTGTCGCCATATTTATTACAACGTTTCCGCCTTTCACTATCTGTCTATATTTCTGAGATTGGTATTATTATACACTATTTACATTATTCGGACTATTGTCCTCATCTTTGTCGCCATATTTATTACAACGTTTCGGCCTTTCAGTATCTGTCTATATTTCTGAGATGAGGTATTATGTACACTATTTACATTATTCGGACTATTGTCCTCATCTTTGTCGCCATATTTATTACAACGTTTCGGCCTTTCAGTATCTGTCTATATTTCTGAGATGAGGTATTATGTACACTATTTACATTATTCGGACTATTGTCCTCATCTTTGTCGCCATATTTATTACAACGTTTCGGCCTTTCAGTATCTGTCTATATTTCTGAGATGAGGTATTATGTACACTATTTACATTATTCGGACTATTGTCCTCATCTTTGTCGCCATATTTATTACAACGTTTCGGCCTTTCAGTATCTGTCTATATTTCTGAGATGAGGTATTATGTACACTATTTACATTATTCGGACTATTGTCCTCATCTTTGTCGCCATATTTATTACAA
Organism: Acanthosepion pharaonis; assembly: GCA_903632075.3. Lineage (NCBI taxonomy): Eukaryota > Metazoa > Mollusca > Cephalopoda > Sepiida > Sepiidae > Acanthosepion > Acanthosepion pharaonis. The sequence goes on along the minus strand of CAHIKZ030001369.1, from coordinate 7,203,423 downwards.
CGTTTCGGCCTTTCAGTATCTGTCTATATTTCTGAGATGAGGTATTATGTACACTATTTACATTATTCGGACTATTGTCCTCATCTTTGTCGCCATATTTATTACAACGTTTTCGGCCTTTCAGTATCTGTCTATATTTTTGAGATGAGGTATTATGTACACTATTTACATTATTCGGACTATTGTCCTCATCTTTGTCGCCATATTTATTACAACGTTTCGGCCTTTCAGTATCTGTCTATATTTCTGATTAGGTATTATGTACACTATTTACATTATTCGGACTATTGTCCACATCTTTGTCGCCATATTTATTACAACGTTTCGGCCTTTCAGTATCTGTCTATATTTCTGAGATGAGGTATTATGTACACTATTTACATTATTCGACTATTGTCCTCATCTTTGTCGCCATATTTATTACAACGTTTCGGCCTTTCAGTATCTGTCTATATTTCTGAGATGAGGTATTATGTACACTATTTACATTATTCGGACTATTGTCCTCATCTTTGTCGCCATATTTATTACAACGTTTCGGCCTTTTCAGTATCTGTCTATATTTCTGAGATGAGGTATTATGTACACTATTTACATTATTCGGACTATTGTCCTCATCTTTGTTGCCATATTTATTACAACGTTTCGGCCTTTCAGTATCTGTCTATATTTCTGAGATGAGGTATTATGTACACTATTTTTATTATTCGGACTATTGTCCTCATCTTTGTTGCCATATTTATTACAACGTTTCGGCCTTTCAGTATCTGTCTATATTTCTGAGATGAGGTATTATGTACACTATTTTACATTATTCGGACTATTGTCCCCATCTTTGTCGCCATATTTATTACAAATCGTTTCGGCCTTTCAGTATCTGTCTATATTTCTGAGATGAGGTATTATGTACACTATTTACATTATTCGACTATTGTCCTCATCTTTGTCGCCATATTTATTACAACGTTTCGGCCTTTCAGTATCTGTCTATATTTCTGAGATGAGGTATTATGTACACTATTTACATTATTCGGACTATTGTCCTCATCTTTGTCGCCATATTTATTACAACGTTTCGGCCTTTCAGTATCTGTCTATATTTCTGAGATTAGGTATTATGTACACTATTTACATTATTCGGACTATTGTCCTCATCTTTGTCGCCATATTTATTACAACGTTTCGGCCTTTCAGTATCTGTCTATATTTCTGAGATTAGGTATTATGTACACTATTTACATTATTCGGACTATTGTCCTCATCTTTGTCGCCATATTTATTACAACGTTTCGGCCTTTCAGTATCTGTCTATATTTCTGAGATTAGGTATTATGTACACTATTTACATTATTCGGACTATTGTCCTCATCTTTGTCGCCATATTTATTACAACGTTTCGGCCTTTCAGTATCTGTCTATATTTCTGAGATTAGGTATTATGTACACTATTTACATTATTCGGACTATTGTCCTCATCTTTGTCGCCATATTTATTACAACGTTTCGGCCTTTCAGTATCTGTCTATATTTCTGAGATTAGGTATTATGTACACTATTTACATTATTCGGACTATTGTCCTCATCTTTGTCGCCATATTTATTACAACGTTTCGGCCTTTCAGTATCTGTATATATTTCTGAGATGAGGTATTATGTACACTATTTACATTATTCTGACTATTGTCCTCATCTTTGTCGCCATATTTATTACAACGTTTCCGCCTTTCACTATCTGTCTATATTTCTGAGATGAGGTATTATGTACACTATTTACATTATTCGGACTATTGTCCTCATCTTTGTCGCCATATTTATTACAACGTTTCGGCCTTTCAGTATCTGTCTATATTTCTGATATTAGGTATTATGTACACTATTTACATTATTCGGACTATTGTCCACATCTTTGTCGCCATATTTATTACAACGTTTCGGCCTTTCAGTATCTGTCTATATTTCTGAGATGAGGTATTATGTACACTATTTACATTATTCGGACTATTGTCCTCATCTTTGTCGCCATATTTATTACAAAGTTTCGGCCTTTCAGTATCTGTCTATATTTCTGAGATTGGGTATTATGTACACTATTTACATTATTCCGACTATTGTCCTCATCTTTGTCGCCATATTTATTACAACGTTTCGGCCTTTCAGTATCTGTCTATATTTCTGAGATGAGGTATTATGTACACTATTTACATTATTCGGACTATTGTCCTCATCTTTGTCGCCATATTTATTACAACGTTTCGGCCTTTCAGTATCTGTCTATATTTCTGAGATGAGGTATTATGTACACTATTTACATTATTCGGACTATTGTCCTCATCTTTGTCGCCATATTTATTACAACGTTTCGGCCTTTCAGTATCTGTCTATATTTCTGAGATGAGGTATTATGTACACTATTTACATTATTCGGACTATTGTCCACATCTTTGTCGCCATATTTATTACAACGTTTCGGCCTTTCAGTATCTGTTTATATTTCTGAGATTAGGTATTATGTACACTATTTACATTATTCGGACTGTTGTCCTCATCTTTTCGCCATATTTATTACAACGTTTCGGCCTTTCAGTATCTGTCTATATTTCTGAGATTAGGTATTATGTACACTATTTACATTATTCGGACTATTGTCCTCATCTTTGTCGCCATATTTATTACAACGTTCCGGCCTTTCAGTATCTGTCTATATTTCTGAGATTAGGTATTATGTACACTATTTACATTATTCGGACTATTGTCCTCATCTTTGTCGCCATATTTATTACAACGTTCCGGCCTTTCAGTTTCTGTCTATATTTCTGTGATTAGGTATTATGTACACTATTTACATTATTCGGACTATTTTCCTCATCTTTGTCGCCATATTTATTACAACGTTCCGGCCTTTCAGTATCTGTCTATATTTCTGAGATTAGGTATTATGTACACTATTTACATTATTCGGACTATTGTCCTCATCTTTGTCGCCATATTTATTACAACGTTTCGGCCTTTCAGTATCTGTCTATATTTCTGAGATTAGGTTTTATGTACACTATTTACATTATTCGGACTATTGTCCTCATCTTTGTTGCCATATTTATCAGAACCTTTCGGCCCTTCACTATCTGTCTATATTTCTGAGAAGAGATATTATGTACACTATTTACATTATTCGGACTACTGTCCTCATTTTTGTCGCCATATTTATTACAACGTTCCGGCCTTTCAGTATCTGTCTATATTTCTGAGATGAGGTATTATGTACACTATTTACATTATTCGGACTATTGTCCTCATCTTTGTCGCCATATTTATTCCAACGTTTCGGCCGTTGTACGCTCCGGCCTTTTTCATGTGTTTGGAATGTCGAACTGAACCCTTTATTTCGCTCACTGTGGTAGACTGTCCTAGTTCCACGTGCTATATTTAATGGATATCAGTTATCATTTATGTCCTGTTAATTTCCCTCTGAAAGTTCTCCACTGACTTAACCGGGTATTGAACTCACACTCTTTGGGTCCTGTCACTGGATCTAGCAAACGCCTTTATCCACTGTCATGTGTCCTTGAAGACATCAGTGTATAGATTTTGGGGTATTATAAACCTGACCTCCATTAAACATGGCACGTGGAACTAGAACTGTCTACCCCAGTGAGCGAAATAAAGGGTTCGGTTCGACATTCCAACCACCTGAAGAAGGCCGGAGCGTACAACGACCGAAACGTTGGCGACAAAGATGAGGACAATAGTCTAAATAATATAAATAGTGTAGGAAATCCGATTAGTGTCAAATGTATTCCAAGTGCTAAAATGTAGTGGGAAGCCGAGCCCTTGTGGATGACGCATTATTCCCCACCCTGAAACCCCTCTCCCTCGGGCGGGATATGACAAGCCTCCCGCTGCTCTACTGCTACCTACATGGAAAGTGCTCGGACGAACTACATTTCTTAGTTCCGTCAAGGCAAACCTTCATGGCAAGAACACGCCTTTCCAACTGTAACAAACCACCCACAGTCCTTCCATATTCCATCGGTGAGAAGTAAGTTCCAATAGAGCAGCTTCTTTCTGCGAACCAGTGCCTCGTGGAAGCGACACCCAAATGGATATTTCCCCGATCTCTTATATCTTAACCCATTCAAGGCTAGAGTTAATTTTTATATCACCTATACACAAAAATGGCCTCCTAACGAAACCATCTACCTCGAGTGGCTCCAGGCCTTGAAAAGCATAACGTTCACAATAAAAAAAAAAAACAGAAACTTCAGATAGACACAAAGCAAATTGTTATGGGGTCCGCCCCTTTTTCATATAAGTGGACTCTATCAGTGTACCTGGACTGCTGCCGTTAAATACCCAGAGTCGGATAGTGAGAGGGTAGTCGGATAGAGAGAGAGAATATACGAACGGAGATAGTGTGAGGTAGCTTCTGGTAGAAATCAGTTACAAGCACGTAGACTCTAAGGAAGCCCTACTTCGAGATTGTATATATCTATCTGTATTTGCTACTAACCGTGTTCCTGGATTTTACTAACAGTATTACCCTTTGTATGATTGTGTAAATACATTTTATTTCTTATATTTAATTATTGCGTTTGTTCTTCATTGGAGACCAAATTTTATCTCGGAATACACAACACAAATGGTGCTGAATTGCTGTTATATCAAACCTCTTACATGTTAGTGCTGTGGCCTGTTAAGGGCCAGAAAGAAAGACACGGGAAGAAAAAGGTAGGTTAAACAAGTGTATTGAAATAACAGAACATATATACAAAATAAGAGTGTTATTAGTCAGCAGATAGAAGTGTCCGTCCAAACTATCAGGTTACACTGCTTCACGACTGCTATATTTTAACAGCCCCCTCTCGACACGAAGGATATATGTGGCACAAGGTTGAATTTACCGTGAGTTTTCTCTGGCCGTAGGCTCGTCCAAAATATTCATCCTGATGGCGTATAAACAGGCTCAGGGTTTGTCTGGTTCCCCCCGGACGAAACGCTTATATTTATCAAAAATGACTCGTCCGGGTTTCTTAATAAAGTAGAGAGTTCCACAGAAGTCGCACACAGTCAGAGACTGCGTCCCGACTGCCGATATTTCACAGTTCCCCCACGAGAAATGTATGTGGCACAAGTCCGGGTTTAACGTGGGTTTCTACTAGCCCGTAGGCCCGGCCAAAAATATTCCTTTAGAACCTGCATAACAGGGTTCGGGATCTGTCTACCACCCCGAACGAAACTTTCCCCTTCGACAAAGCTTCACCCGGGTTTCTCTCTGCAAAAGCAGAGAGTTTGACACACACAGCCAGAGACTGCCTGTCGACTGTAAATATTTAACAGCCTCACCCCACGAGGGTGTATGTGGCACAAGGCCGCTTTATTGTGGGTACTCGGAGCCTGTATGCTCAGCCCAAAATATTCCCTTTGAACCCGCCTAAACGCGTTCAGGTACTGTCTACCTCCCCGGCCGAAACTTTGCCCGACGACAAAGCTTCGTCCGAGTTCCTCTCTGCTCGATGAAGAGAGTTCGACAGAAACGAACAGTCTGGTCGACTGTTAATATTTAACAGGGTGTATCTGGTATAATTGTGCCAGATACACCCTCGTGGGGGGCTGTTAAATATTAACAGTTTATTGTGGGTACTCCGAGCCCGTAGGCTCGGCCAAAAATATTCCCTTTGAACCCGCATAAGCGGTTTCGGGATCTGTCTACCTATCGAAGTGCAAAGCCTCGTCCAGGTTCCTCTCAGCCAAAACGGAGAGTTCGACAGAAGTTGCACAGTCATAGACTGCGTGTCGACTGTATATTTAACACCACGAGGAATATTTGTGGCACAGGGTTGGTATTTATGAAAGGAGGAAGAGTCCCTTCCTATGTAGGTAGGTACAATAACAGTTAATGAAGGCTATTGTTCATTAAATGGAGGTAACAGAAATGTAGTTCTGCGGAAGGATACTAAGAATTCCATGGCCGTAACGAATAAGCAACGGGGAAGTCTCAAAGAAAATGGCAACAAAAGGAACATCAGAAAGAAACAGGTGACATTTACTGGACCGAATGACGAAGGCGGGACTAGAAAACTTAGGTCTCACTGGGCATATCAAAAACAAGAGAGATAAGGGATGTCACTAGACCCCTTCTAGCTGATGAGCTTATGTGAGTGGATGGCGGGACCAGAGGCAAAGGTTATTCAATATTACTAAGGCATATATTGGTTTGTAAAGTTTATGAGAGCAAGATCGCCTACGTTCTGGGACATGTCACATAGAATAATAATAATAATAAGAAGAAGAAGAAGAAGAAGATTGAGAAGAAAAAGATTAAGAAGCAAGAGATTAAAAGAAGATTAAGCAGAAAAAGATTCATAATACGATGATGAGGAAGAAGATTAAGAAGATTAAGAAGAAAAAGATGAAGAATAATAATAAGAAGTAGATTAATAAGAAGAAGATTAAGAAAAAGATTAAGTCGAAGAAGATTAATCAGAAAAATATTTTTAATATTAAGAAGGTGAAGAAGATTAAGAAGAAAAAGTTAAAAATAATAATAAGAAGAAGAAGAAGAAGAAAATTAAGAAGAAGACCAAGCAGAATAAAGAAATTAAGACGCAGATTAAGACGAAGTGGATAAAGCAGAATAAGATAATTAATAAGAAGGTGAAGATGAAGAAGAAGATTAAGAAGACGATTAAGAAGATTAAAAGAAGAATATTAAGATGATTAAGAAGAAAAAGATTAAGAAGATGAAGGTGAAGAAAATTAAGAAGAAAAAGCTAAGAATAATAATAATAATAATAAGAAGAAGAAAATTAAGAAGAGGATTAAGAAGATTAAGTCGGAGAAGACCAAGCAGAAAAAAGTAACAGGATGAAGTCGAAGATGAAGAAGATTAAGAAGACGATTAAGAAGAAAAAAAAGAAGATGAAGAAGAAGAAAAAAAATTAAGAAGCAGATTAAGACGAAGTGGATAAAGTAGAATAAGATAATTAATAAGAAGGTGAAGATTAAGAAGATGAAGAAGATTAAAAAGACGATTAAGAAGATTAAAAGAAGAATATTAAGATGATAAGAAGAAAAAGATTAAGAAGATGAAGAAGATCCAGAAGAAGATACAGAAGATGAAGATTAAGATTAAGAAAAAGATTAAAACGAAGAAGATTAAGAAGATAATTAAAGAGAAGATTATGGAGATTAAGAAGATGAAGCTGAAGAATATTAAGATTCAAAAACCTTCAGGAGACCTACGATTATGAATAGTTACCCAGTAGAGCTCTACATGAGGTTTTAAAACATACACTGGTGATCTCGATAGGTTATTAAAAGAAAAATATTTTCTATCCACCCTAAACTATAAGTAAATGTTAAAGATGAAGTTCAGGTACGTAACCTATTCGAAGAACGGAGAGAACAAATGCTGTTAGAAATACGAACTGGTAATGAAATGAAACGATTCGCACATTTCTGGCCTAAGCCGATGCTTACACTATTTTTTTGACTTCATTGCCAAGAGTTTTATCCCGTTCCTTTCCTGTGGAGTTGTGGAAATTCTGCGCGTATTTTACGATTTCGCCAAATAACAAATATTCATCTGAGAGGTCACGATTCAAATGACAGACGGTATTTAAAGCAAAAGCGCCCAGCGGTAAGTCGAGGTTAAAAAAAAAAAAAAAGAAAAAAGAAACATTTTATTACAGGTTTTCATGAAGTTAAACAGAAATAGGTACAGAATGTGAAGAATAACACCTCTTCTTCTATGTGCCTTCAGGACGTTGGCGATCATGGCTCTCCACAGTGTCCTGTTATTTGTAGCACTTAATTAATTTTGATTTTCGTTATCGCGCCTAAAATTTGCTCCCCCATACATTTACTAAAGCTCGTTTTGTTTATTTTATAAGGGTCATGTCTCTTTTGCATGTTAACATTCATAGCTCTCCACACTTTCCTGTTCTTTATAGCTATTAATAAATGTTGGTATTTATTTATCTCAAAACATTCATTTACTGAAGCTTTATTGTTTTCTTTTGCTATGGGCCTGTCCCTTCGGGCGTTGGTGATCATGGCTCTCCACAATTTCCGATCTTTTGTAGCTAATAATAAATATTGTAATTTCGGTATATCGCCCAAAACTAGGTCCGTCATCCATTCAATAAAGATCGCTTTGTAATAATTTTTAATTCTGGGTTATGTGACGTCGTCCCCTCTGGTCGCAGCGTCGACTGTGTCGTTCGATCCCGTTCGCGGCGTCAACTGTGACGTGACGTGGTCCAGGGTTCTGATCCTATGGTCACGACACCAGTTGTGACGTCTTTGCCGCGGCGTCAGCTGTTCGCTCCTCGCTGCTCCAAGTGTGACGTTCTAACCCTTTGGTTAGATGAATACCAACCTCGTCGTTCCCAACTCGCTTCCAACGCCTGGTTACTAGGGTAACTGTACTGATCTCCGGTCTGCCTACCCACGTTGTGATTAGATCTTAGACAGACAGGATCAAACATGGATTGGGGCCGTATGCAAGTTGAGTCCAACGGGGTGATAACACACAAGAAAAGAAAAACTCACAAGGTCAAAATTGAAGAAGAAAAGGTAACAACTTTTTATATCTAAATGTTCGTTACACAAGATTATTCCTAACTCCCGACCCGTTCTGTGGACCGTAACCAAGCTTCTACCATACAACTTTAAGGCTTCAGAGTTGCCTGCTCTCTAGAAATTTGCATTTCGGGGTGTGGTTTGATTTCAACACTGGGCGCTGATCTCTACCTGTCGTTCACGGCTGATTTCCCTCGCCGTCAGTGCGCGAATTAACTTCTTCTCTTCGGCTTCGGTTGGACGAGCTTATTCACTTCGGCTTGAGTTGGGCGAATTTCTTCACTTCGACTTGGGTTGGACGAATTTTCTCTTCTTAGGCCAAACGAACCGGCCTTTCTTGCCGCAAAGGGGACTAATGAACAGGGCCCGCCGTCCGCGCTGCAACTCCAACTTAACTTCTTCTTCCGAGGCGCAACCCCAACTGATTTCTGTCGAGTGGGGTCCTGCTTTTATTGAGGCAGTCAAAAACTGGGGTGGGTCTGTCGGCGCCAGGGTTTTCTTGCTAATTCTAAAGACGTATTATTTCTGATTAGGGATTTTCCATTATCGGTAACTTACTTTCACTCCTACTTCCTTAATCATAGTGCCTCTGGGGAGGCGTATACCCGCTTCCCCTGGTCCTTCATATGTCAGGTGACCGCTCTCGACCAATGGGGTCCTGGTCCAGGGCATCTTTCCTCCTCCCCTCGCACATCATGTGACCGCTCTCGGCCAATGAAGTGGTCAGGTGTCTCTCCTCCTCCCTCATGTATCACGACCGCCCTCGGCCAATGAGACTCTGGTCGGTATCTTTCCTCCTTCCTTCGTGACGTCTCTGATCAGGCGTGGATAATCCGTGGCTTTGTTCTGGGGAAGAAACACCTTGCTAAAAAAAAAAATTTAAATTGCCCTTTTCGTACCAGATCGAATGACGCTATCGGTTTTTTTTCACGCGGTATCTGTCAAACAGTCTACCGCTAATTGGATACGATCTAAGAAAGGGATTTTCTTAGACCTGTGGGCGTCTCTCTGGACGCAACAAAATATTTCATTCTCCTCCGGCCGATAATAAAAATCTGTATTATCTCAAAAAAAAAACATCACATTGGGTGGCGTTAACGTGAACTAATAAAAATATTTCACTTTTTTCCCTTCGCTCGAGCTTGACAACAAAATCTTAATTATCTCAAAAAAAAAATTTTCTAATCATTATCCTGTGCCTGTATTTTCAATTCTGGTTCTCGTATTAAATGGATTGTCTGTATATCCTTAAATAAACTTCCCCATCTGTTACCTATCATCTCAATGACATCCTTTTCATTTGTTACTTATCATTATTTTTTTTCATTGTCCCTAAAATTTTATTTCTTCAACCAAATATAACAAACTTCCATTTTTCGTGGATTTTCGGTCAGGTACTTTGACCTAGATATCTTTTGACACCTGTTATGTGTCAGCTGAGCGTAAAATTAACTTATGACCGGTTTTGCGTAGTATTTATTTTTTTCTTTCTTTTTCTCAGATCGCCTAAACGCAATTAGAGAATTATTCTCAACTCCGAAATATTTTTCATCTCTAAATAACTATCAAATGGTTAACAAACCGAAAAAAAAAATCATATATTTATGAATATCTCTTTTCAGTTTTCTAATTATGTATGGTGCCACAGTTAGATGTGGCACAAGGCCGTAAGTATGGAGCACCTAATGAGGATCAAACTCACTACTCAGTCGTAACTGATCTAGCAAGACAAGCTTTGTAACCATTACACCACGTCGAGGTGCCCCCCCCCCAAGAAAGATCGCTTTGTAAGTTATGTGTTTTTTTTGTTTTTTTTTTACCTCTGCCTTCAGTCTGTCAGGTGAGTATCAAATTTTCAAAACCCACTTCCAAGAAATTTCGACTGCCTTTTCTTGACGTTAACTATATGCGTCCATTTTGTTTCCTTTTCCTCTAAGACTTCGTCTTTGCTCACATATTCGGTATCCTTCTGTAGAACCACATTTCTTTTGCGTCAAGTCTCCGTCATCTGCCAGGTGATTGACAGCGCTGAATAGGGTTTAATACAAAGAAAAAAAAACCCAAATCAACAGCTCTAATCTGTCCGATTCTTCCGAGTTACAAGAGAAATACTTAATTGAGAAAGATTAAACTCAGGTTGATATCTATCTTTGGGATTCCTGTTTTAAGAATTCATTACATTGGCAGAGAGATCGATTCGCCAGACATCTGCTACGATTATTGGCTTGTAAATGATAATGTCGATCAATGTGCATATATTACGTTGTCAGATAAATACGTTCAGTTTTTTTTTTTCCAAATGATTTTAATCCTATTATTCATCGACAATTTTAATGAATCATTCAGTAATATAATATAAAAAACAAAAAACTCATGAGACATTAAGATGAAAATATTTTGTGTGTTAATCGAAATAATATTGTAAAAATGAACGAATTTTTCTGTTAACCTAATATAAACATCGTCCTGGGTAAGACGATATACTACATCCGACAGCAAGGCCTGTGATCAGAAGGTTTCGAGGAGCGTAGAACCCCCTCTTAATTGCTGGTGTTCCCAGGCCCAACCTGAACATGAATAGTAGCACCTGTCAGTGTTCCAGCTATAGGCAAATAGTTACCCCTCTCCACAAAAAAAGGGATCAAAACATTATGAATGTATAAAAATAAGTTTTAATACCAGCAATACATTTTTTGGAAAAATTTTTACCAGCAATACATCTTTGAAAAAGAAATATTACCAGCAATACAGTTTTGAAAAAAATATTACCAGCAATACAATTTTAAAAAAAAAATATTCCGAACAATACATTTTAGGAAAAAAATATTACCAACAATATATTTTCGAAAAAAATATTACTATCAATGAATATCTTGTCGGCATTAAATAACCCATTGAGGTTGATATGCCGTAAAAAAAACAAACCAAACCAAACCTAATATAAACATATTTATATATACATACATATAATGTTTATACGTTTTTTTTAGAGATACAAAGATTTAAGCAAATGCTCTGTTAATAATAATTATGAAATAGACTAAACTCGACAATTATTTTAATATATCATTGTTAATACTGTTAATTATAAACACAGCATTTACTTCAATATTTGTATCTATAAAAATAAACAAAAAATATATTAAATTAATTGTTGTACTTCGTCAATTTCATGATATATTATGTCATTTGTTTACTTTAACATACGCTGCGATTTACAGTTGGTATGATGTTTGCTTGACAACCTAACTGCCAGGGTTTCAATTCTCGGTAGTGGATGTGCACTGCTGATGAGTCCCAAATATAGGACGAAACGGCCGTCCAGTGCTTTCTGCATTCTGTTGAGGTTTCTATCAGACTCAATGAATTAATTAAATATAATTATCAAATCCTCCTAATAATTTCCATCTATATATATATATATATATTTTATAGTTATTAGTGTCTGTTGAATTTTAAATTAACCCACTCCGAATAGATCCGATTTTTTTTCTCTCTCAATGAGTATTGTGCTATTCTTTTTTTAGGATGATTCATGATATTATATATATATATATATATATATATATATATATGATATCGTGATATATCATGCTGGTTTGAAGTTTCTTTTTTCACGGAATCCAAAAGCATTTTCCGTTTAGTAAATTCATTCTGTCCTTATCAAACTGTGTTTGTTTATAATCCAACAAACACTAAAGACTCTAATGTAAAAACTATATGTTCTAAAATGATCCCTATATGGCGTTCTCAGCGTACTTCTATAGAACCTCATCTCCGTTATCTCAAGCTTCCTCTACATCAGCGAGGAAGGTGTTCAGCCTTCACTGCCATCTAGGATTGATATTACGTATCGGCTGCACAGTTTTTCATTAGTTCTACCGTAAATTTCATCTTTCTTAATACATTGCTTATCTTTGGAAAGGCTTCTTTCTTGATTACAAAACAACATTCGGCTTTCGATATCTCATTTTCCGTCGTCTATTAGAACATTTAGCAGATAGTTCAGTTTATTTACTGGCTCGATTCTGATGTATTCAATTCGTAGAGCACACAGTTGCTTGCTTCTCTTGCTAACAAACATACAATTTATCGTTTTACTCGGATAACTATTTTGTGAAGTGTTTCAAAAAAGTAAAAATAAAATTAAAAACGAATAGATTTCAAAGAGCAATAGAATATCTGAATTTTATAATTTAAACCTGACGAATTGCCGTATATGTTACATTTGAAGATCTAATTTCGAATCTAATTTTTAGAGGGTCGCATCATACACGAGGTATAATATTAGCGTATGTACTGCTGGCTCTGACTACGCCTTTGACTAAACTATATAACCATTTGCTATAGTCGAATTTACTGCTACTAGTGACTGATGCGGCATTCACCCTGGGTGGATTGAGCCGGCTTCTTCCTGTTATGAGAAGAAGATTCTTGGGATAAATTACAGAAGTAGGGTACCCAGGCCTACTCGGATAACGTTCTTGCTTGCCGCGGATTCCCCGCAGAGGCAGAGACAGGAACGACCAGAAGCCGCCGGTTACCGATGCAGACGCTCCTTGGATTTTCACCAGAGCCCTTGTTAGCCGGCGTATGTGATAGACCTGTCCGCCTTGGGTGGCCCTTCCGGGCGGCATAGCTCTGACACTACCGTTTACACCCCCCCACCGACTGTGAGGTAAGGGTTGGACTTTGGGGGCTTACAGTACCAGGTGTTCCCAAGCGGTCCCCCATCTAAGTACTGACCTGGCTCTACGATGCTTAACTTCGGTGATCGAACGAGAACCGGTGTTTTCAGCGTGATTTGACCGTATAGTCGAATTAGGTCAAAGTAGGTCTTCAAAAGTCGCATGGTATGCGAGTATATACGGTCTATTGATCTTAAACTTCTATATAACTGCAATGAGTTCCCGAGAGGGCAAAAACATTTTTTCTTCCTTTGTTTAAGTTTAATATATATTTTTACACCAATCTTATTTTTATTTGCATATGTCCGTTAAATGGGGTGTCTTAAACAGACTATCGATTTGCCTGTTCGAATTTTGAGTTCATTGGTGTTTCGCAGTTCAATCTCTATCTATAAAAGGCAGGATATATATGTGTGTGTGTGTGTGTGTGTGTGTGTGTGTGTAACGAATGCACGGCCGCAATTTTCGACAGATTTGCACCAAAATTTACATGCACCTGCACCAAGTTAGCGGAAAGGCCAAGACCGACTTTGCATTTCCCAACTCCCATCGATAGTGAAAATAATCGATTTTTTCATGCTTCTACGGCGGTTTTCATGTAGTTTGCAGCCATTTTCTACTGGCCAGAGTGAGAGCCTATAGTTGGCTGCCACGAATAGGCAGGAAGATTCTATTAGCCAGCGTGAGAGCCAACAGCTGACTGACACTAATGTTAACTAAAATGCTAGCATACAAAAAAAATCGATACCTGCATTCGCCACAAGTGGGAAAATTTAAATCTGCATGGCACTTTACTCCAATTGGCTCATTCGCTTGCTTAAACTCAACGTTGATTCTGATTCGGCAGAACTGGGTTGGCTGTGAAAAAGTATTTGTTGCTAACATTCTTTTTTCATTCGGTTTTTCCAGTTACGAGTCCTTTTTTAAAGCTGATCGTTTTGTGTTCATTTTGTTTAGTTCTTTTTTCGTAACAGATTTAATGTTTAGTATAGAGCTTCGTAAAAATTCGCAGTGTGAGATAGGCAAGAAGTAAGGCATGTAGCAACATCAGCACGTCAAAAGGCACTCCTTTAAAGGCAAGGAAGGGTAAAAATATTTTAAGTCAAGTGATAGCGATTGCTGTATGAGTTGTACGATTTTTGAATCAAGCACGGGCAACGCCGGGCCATGCTGCTAGTCTTAAATAAACGGAAACAATTTCAAAAATCCAGGCAAGATATTTGCCATCGTTACTACATCTTTAGCGATGTCCTCCGTGCAGTTAAAGCTGTCGGCTATATCACGTTGAAACACGGGTTCCCTACGATCACCCCAATTAAGTAACGTCAAGCCTGGCCTATACCTCGAGGGGTTACCCCTTTATAATACCAGGTACTGTAATCTTGGATGTGGTTGGGGGGGGTCATGTAATGAATAATATCTCGGGATGTTAATTGAAGAGTTCCAATTCTTTTTGGGTTAGTTATATTCACTTAGGCGCAAATAATCCCGGCAAACTTATGAATCCACTTCTTCTCCCCCAGCTATGTGTTAATTAGTAAGACTTGCATCTTCTTCTTTTATGTTCCTTCAGGACGGAGGTGATCATGCCCCTCCACATCTTCCTGTCACTTGTAGCTTTGAATAGGTTTCGCCTCTTATTATTTCTACCATTGTTTTGCACAAGCCCATCCAATATATCACGCGCTGTTTTGTTTTCTTATCACGACTAAAACTTATCCCCATCACCCATTTGCTGAAGCTCGTTTTTCTCCTTTTCTATGGTCCCTTCATGTTAGTGGCTCTCCACAGTTTCCTGTCCTTTGTAACTATTAATAAATTTTCTTACCTGCCCTAAAACATGATCCGCCATCCATTCACTCAAGCTTGCTAGTTAGGTGATGCGTTCCTCTTTCCCGCAAACTGTCCTGTGGGTATCAGATTTTCCAATCCCTCCGTCCTCAATACGTGCCCCGAGAATTTCAAGTGTCTCTTTCGGATGTTAAGTATAAATTTCCTTTTTTGGTTTCATTTTCTCCAAAACCTCGACGTTGATCACATGCACCAGACCATCATTATCTGCCAAGGAAGCCATACAGACTCTATAGATTTGCCTGGACTTGAATAACCTGCAAAGAGTTGATAAACCGAACAAAACGATTCAATCAACATTGCGCAACTGCTGATTGGATTAAGGAGCGCTAAATTGAAGAAAGAAGAGAGACTTGTAATGCTTCTTATGATAATCACCATTTCGAAAATTCTTTTAAATGAGTCAAGAAAAGAAACATGTGTCTGCGTGATGAGACAGTTTATAAAATGTATTTGCAGATATACACAGATTCTTGGATGGGAAAACATCGAAAAATGAGAAAACGTACAAAAATGTTTTACCAAATTGATTCCGGAAGTTAAAAATATGCTTTTGCACCGATAGACTTAAAAATTAGGACATTTTCTCACTTGAAACTGATCCTCCGAGATTAGATTTAAACTTCTTCTTCTTCTACTCGCTCTCCTCCTTCTTTTTCTTGCAATCATCCTCCTCCCTCTTCTACTCCACCTCCCCCCTTATTAGCACATACTCAAGAAAAAAAAAATCTTTCGGTCTACAAACAATTATTTCGTCTTCAAGTTTTTGATTTTAAAAGGAAAAAATATGCCTGACGATGAATA
>CAHIKZ030001369.1:7122500-7180000 GCA_903632075.3 Acanthosepion pharaonis | reverse complement strand
GGATGGCATTTAAATTAATATAATCTATAATATATTATATTAATTTTTCAATCCTTGTGTAATACTTTTTATTGACTCTGTTATAAGAAATACATTGAGCTCTTTTTGTGGATCAGTTTTAATATTTTATATTACTAGGAACCACTTGGATTATATATATATATATATATATATATATATATATATATATGGTAAAGATAATAAATACGCTGATATATAATCCATGTGAATCCTAATAATATAAAATATTAAAATTGATCCACAACTAGAGCTTAATTTATTTATTATATATTTGGCCCTGCCCTGGCGTCTCGTCTACAGTCACTTTCTCACAGACGCACCGTCGCCTCCCTCTGTCTGTTCTATAAATACTTTCATGGAAATTGCTCCGAGGAACTGCATTCGCTGGTTCCCAAACTTCATGAGTTCAAGCGCCCTACGAGGCTGGCATCCTGCTCTCACCCCTTCACTGTCGAAACTCCTAAATGTAGCCGTCTCTTCTCACTTAATAGCTTCATGTCTCGCACCTCTCGCCTGTGGAACTCTCTTCCTTCTCCTGTTTCCCTGAGAGCTATAATCTCCAACTATTCAAGTGTAATGCCAATCGACATCTCCAGTTGCCTTTAATCTATCTACTACCCTCATCCTTTCTTTTATCACTACTATCTGATCTTCCTATTTTCTGTAACCCCTTATGTCCTAGTGGCTCCCCGCCTTGCTTGGGGTGTAATGCTTAAAAAAAATATATATATATATATATATATATAATAGCTCAATTTATTTATTATATATATATATATATATATGTGTGTGTGTGTGTGTGTGTGTGTGTGTGTGTGTGTGTGTGTTCACTTGTGATTATCCATCTCAGACCTTTCCTATTTATCTGCCTTTTTCTGTTTCTTTCTGTCTCTTTGTCTTGCTTATCAGGCTTCCTTTGATATCTCTCTTCGTATTCATCTCACATATTAGAAGCATTTTTCACAGCTTTCTTCAAAATTCGAGTTTTCAGAACGGCCCACCCTCATTTTAGAATAGATCATTTCCGGTACAGAGACTTTTATCGCACACATAATCCTCTAACAAAGGCCAAATTTTCACCCTTAATTCACGCTTAAATGTTATGCTCCATAACTCATAGTAACCAATACCAGCGCCTCCATCTTAGGCAATAGTGGAGCTCTCATAACTCAATGGGGAAAGATTGGCTTCTTTTAGCCAATATTTTTACAACAAAGGTCACTCCACATTATTTACATTATTCGGACTATTTTCCTCATCCTTGTCGCCATATTTATCACAACGTTTCGGCCGTTGTACGCTCCGGGTATTGAACTCACACTTTTTGGGTCCTGTCACTGGATCTAACCAACGCCTTTATCCACTGTTAATACTCGGTTAAGGCAGTGGAGAACATTCAGAGAGAAATTAACAGGAGATAACTGATAACTGACATCCATCAAACATGGCACCTGGAACTAGAACAGTCTACCCCAGTGAGCGAAATAAAGGGTTCAGTTCGAAATCCCAACAACCGGAAGAAGGCCGGAGCGTACAACGGTTACTGAATAGAATAATCACACGAAGGTTTGTAATGATCAATAATACTTAGAGCACGAACAACACGTATAAGATTCGACAGCGGCTCGTAGATGAAGTAGTCAACTGCTAGAAGAGAGTTAAGTGAATCACAGAATGACCCTCCAACTGCAATATATCTACCAACCACCCAACGCGTTCAGATGTGACACATGGTCGAATTTTATGTGGGGTACTCGAGCCCGTAGGCTCGACCAAAAATTCCCTGTAGACCCCATATAAAACGCATTGGAGTAGCTGCTTCGCGAGACGAGATTCTATCCTTCGATGTAGACTCGTCTGGGGATCCTCTCTACCCGGAGGCAGAGAATTTGACAAGCAGAGCTGGAGATGAATCTCCAACAGCAAGATATCTACCAAGATCCCCACGCGGTCAGATGTGGCACAAGGCCGAATTTAATGTGGGATATCCGAGCCAGTAGAGGAGAAAAGTGCATTTGTAAACAGAGACTATTACTGCTGCTGATGCAAGTCTCTTCGTTAAGACGAATGTTTGTCTAAAAATAAATACGTCTAAATTCACCAATATATTAGAGATAAAATCTCCGACTGATACCAAATCAGTTGAAGATTTCATTCCCGGCTTGAGGCAATCGGATATCTGGCCACACTGTTGAAAGAGCTAAACAGTCTTTCTGTTTATATATATATATATATATATATATATATATATTGTGCAAATAAGGTGAAACAGCTGTTTTAGTTTGCTTTCTTTCAACAGACGGTCAGTTTAGACCCACTGGAGTGACAGGGTGTAAAGGAGTTCTGTTTTTTTCCCTCACATTAGATCATTTGAAGTGGTGTGCAGTAATATGAATCTATCTTCGGGGTTTATGATGAATATTGCTTGACTTTTAAAATATTGTGGCATCCGTGATTGCATCAGATTTTTAACACGCCCAGACACTACTGTCTCAAATGTCAATTAGTTGTCCTACGGCAATTCTACTATCGACGGTATTACAATGACGCATACGAAAATCTTAACACTGCAGGAACACACTGGCAAGCCTTACAAGTGAGCAAATCAAAGTACTATAGACTGGTCCGGAAACTCTCCTGATTTAAATCCAATCGAGAATCTGTGGTCAATCTGGAAGAATTGACTTCATGGAATTGGCACACTGAGTACTGACATGTGAACTGGGTCCTGTTTCATTGGAAAATATGAAAAAAGTAAATGATAACGTAATTGCATAATATATATATATATATATATATATATATATATATATATATATATATATTTTTTACATTGCACACAGACTTTTATGTATATATGTATGTATCTGTGCGTGTATATATATATATATATATATATATATATATATATATATATATATATATACGGATATATATAATATATAATATATATATATATATATATATATATATATATATAGAGAGAGAGAGAGAGAGAGAGAAATTGTATAAAATATATATATATATATATATATATATATATATATATATATACACATGTAGAAATATACATATAATATTGTGCAATGTAAAATATTTAAATATTTTAAATTGCACACAGACTTTATGAACACCTGTATATACACACACACAAACACGCACATATATATATATATATATATATATATATATATATATATATATATATATATATGTATATATATATATATATATATATATATATATATATATAGAGAGAGAGAGAGAGAGAGAGAGAGAGGGAGATAAGAGACTGAAACAAATAGATAGATAGATAGATAGATAGATAGATAGATAGATAGATAATAAGAGACTGAAACAGAACTTTCGTGATTATCTGCTTTCTTTAATTCCCTCCCCCCATACACACACACAAAAAGATCCATACGTCGTGAAATAAAAGCTGAATTCTTTCTACTGCACATTTTTTTCCTGGTTTTATCTTCAGGTTAGAATATAGGACTCATTTTATAAATCATATTTAAAGCAGCTCGATTATATAATATACATCTATCTATCTATCTATCTATCTATCTATCGGCGTGTGTATATATATATATATATATATATGACTTCATACACTTACACATGTCTGTCTGTAAATATTCAAATGTACTGTATGTATATATATATATATATGTGTGTGTGTGTGTGTGTGTGTGTGTGTGTATATGTGCCTTGGTTCATACAATTATACATATATATGTATGTATGTATACTGTATATATTTCCGTTTGCTGGCTTATACATATACATGTGTGTGTAAGTGTATGCGTATATGCATATATGTGTGTGTGTTGCCTCGATACTCAGCATGATTGTACATATGTATATATATAGAGAGAGAGAGATATAGATATGTTTGTGTTGTGTTGATACGCTTACACATAATATATATGTATATGTTGGTGTGTGTTACCTTCATACAATGATTCATGAATATATATATACATATGTGTGTGTGTGTGCTTGCGTGAGTATGAAGACAACACACACACACACACACACACACACATATATATATATATATATATGATATGTATATGAAATTAGTCCCTAGGTTACCATGCACGCGTGTTAAGACGACACAAGCCTCGTCAGATGACAAATTATATATGCGCTAAGGAAATTGTATTGATGGTGAAGTGCAATGGCTTAGTGCACACATACTTAGGGTTTTTCCCGCCCTATGTCGACTTAGAATGTTCAAAAATACGGTCATACAATTAATCATGCTCTCAGCTTTTTATATATACGTATGGTATATATATATATATATATATATATATATATATATATATATATATATATATATTTTTTTTTTTAAAAATATGATTCCATCGCTACATAGGGATTGCCATGTTTCAAAACAGAAGATAAACAGATCCATTTCAATTACAAAAAAATTAAAATAAATTAAATAAATTAAATGTACACAAATATAAATTTAACAAAAATGCCAAAATACGATCCAATTCATCAGACCTACAAATTCAAAAAAATATTAGTGTTTAAGCCTTTTTATTATATCCTTACTCTGTCCTGGACATTGAGTTCTACCTGGATTCTATCCCATAGGAATTATTTTCTATACCAATATATATGTATGTGTATGTATGTATGTATAGATATATGACTGCTTATGTATGTGTATATTTACCACTAATATTATCAATCTCTCTCTCTCTCTATATATATATATATATATATATATATATATATATATATACTGCGTGCCAAATTATTATCGAGATAACTTTTTTTATATTTCAAAAACGTCCAATCAATTCACAGAAAATTTTCACACAATGTTGGCAACACTGCCCTGCGCAATCATTGAAATGTTCGACCTGATCTGCTCAATGTAAACAAAACTGGCGCCATATTTGTTATCAGCACGGTGATTTGCGCGTGCCAAATTATTAGAAAAGTGTAAGAATTTAGTAAAAAGATGGGCCATAAAAGCAGTAATGCTAAAAAGAAAACCATCACCTCAGAACTCTCAAAAGGTAAATCTACCCTAGAAACCGGGTCTGGATGGTGTTCATACCATTTTCTTTCAGTTTCCTTCCCGTAGAAGTTGCAGATTTTCCAGTGCCGATATTGACCAACTCTGTCATGCCGGGTTTCATACTCAGTGAGTGCCAGTACGGTGCAACCTGATACAAGATGATCGATTGTTTCTGGGTAATTATCACAGAACCTGCATTTTGGGCTGACACAGTATTTTAGTATATGTGTGTGATAATTTCTAGTTAGCAAGCATTGGTCATATGCATCAAGGATAAAACCTTCCGTTTCAGCTTTTAACCCTGCACTACGTAGCCACTGGTGGGTACGGGGCATGTCTACATCAGTTTGTTTGGTACGGGCAGAGTATTGACCATGAAGCGGTTTATCTTGCCATTGTTTCTGTATCTGGTCGGTCGCATTTTTTTTTTGCTTTCTTTTTATGTATTTTATTATTATTGTTATTGTTATTATTATTATTGTTATTGTTATTATTATTATTGTTGTTGTTTCTTCTCCTTTTCGTAATATTCATTTAGTTACTGATCTTATCATTATTGATTTAAAATGTACTCTGCACGCTTGAAAATAGAAATACCAACGTGAAATTACGTTGCGACTGAAACTTAAATGCCAAGTCAGATCAAAAAAACATTGCAGTTTTTTCTTCGGATTGTATTAAGAATCTATAAATATATAGCAGAAGTACCAGATCAGACGTGCCAGCAATATTCAAAGCCTGAAGCACCAGACTAGACGTGTCAACAATATTCAAAACCAGAAGCACCAGACCAGATGTGTCAGCAATATTCAATGCCAGAAGCACCAGACCAGATGTGTCAGCAATATTCAAAGCCAGAAGCAGCAGACCAGATTTTCCAGCAATATTCAAAGCCAGAAGCAGCAGACCAGATATGTCAGCAATATTCAAAGCCAGAAGCACCAGACCAGATATGTCAGCAATATTCAAAGCCAGAAGCAGCAGACCAGATATGTCAGCAATATTCAAAGCCAGAAGCACTAGCCCAGATGTGCCAGCAATATCAAAGCCAGAATCACCAGACCAGATGTGTCATCAATATTCAAAACCAGAAACAGCAGACCAGATATGTCAGCAATATTCAAAACCAGAAACACCTATATATCAGTGAATTCTGGATCATCTGCTCGCTAATGAAGATAATTGAAGTAACAGAAATCTGATTCTACATAAAGATGCCGAGAATAACATGGAGAGAATATGTAACAGCAAGGAAGTTTTAAGGAAAATAGAAACAAAATGGCCGCTTATATTTTGAATCAGAAAGGACATATAATCAGCAAAGCGGGCCTCATGGATTTGACGCTCACTGGATATACTGGAGGCGAGAAGGACGGAAGAAAACAGCGAATAGCCTGCCTAATAAGTAACAGTAAATCAGGGATTGGGATAAAGAAAATAGAAATCTTTCTGAGAGTTACAAAGTACAAGTAATTTTGGAGAGCGATGATCGCCTACCTCCTGAAATGACAGGGCACATAGAAACGATCTTGCAAATTGTTAGCAGAAAAGAAATTTGGAGAGATAGAGTAAAATCAGATGAATTTCGTTAGAAACGGAAAAAATGGTACAAAACTGATTAGGATACAATGGAGTGAACATCCATCCTTTTTTCAAATTAATTGAAACAACCGCTTTAGTTTACTTTCTTTCAACATACGGTCAGTTTTACAACCACTGGTGTAACAGGGTGTAGTCGATTTCTATTTTTTCCTCAGATTAAGTAATTTGAAGTGGTTTGCAGTAATATGAATCTATTTTCTGGGTGTATGATTATATTTGTTTGGCCTCGAAAAATATTTCATCCTCCGTGATTGCATCAGATTTTTAACACACCCATACAATATTGTCTCGAATGTCGATTAGTTGTCCTACGGCCATTGTCTGCAAATGGACGTTACTCCAAGGAAGTGTACGAAAATAGTGATGCTGCACCAACACACTGGCAACCCAGTGAGCAAATCAAAGTACTATAGACTAGCCCGGAAACTCTCCTGATTTAAATCCCATCGAAAATTTGTTGTCAATCTGCAAGAAACGATTTCATGGAATGGGTGTACGAAGTACTAACATGTGCACTGGGTTATGTTTCATTAGAAAAATATGAAAAAAAAAAAAGAAAATAATAGCGGACTTGTTTCAATTAATTTACAAAACGGTTTATGAGCAACGTAGAAGGTTTTAAGTAAAATGAATACCAAAAGGAAAATTATAATCAATACCAGAGAGATGCATTTTTTTTTTGCAGTTTTTAGAGGATATAAGGCAGAAGGTGGGCTGGAAAAATTTTAAACACACAGGACATATTGAACACAAGGATGATAGAGGAAAGATGCGCGTAATGAACGTAAGAGTTTAGCAGAACAGGGGTTAAGAATGATAACCAAAGACAAAACTTACTGAGAACTACGAAGGACAGGAAACTGTGGAGAGCAATGATCGCCCGCGTCCTAACACCAATTTGTATCAATGAATGCAAAAAAAACATTGGGTGAGATAACGGTAACAAAAACCTTACTAAGAACCACAACGGTTAGGAAGCTGTGGGTATCAATGATCACCCACGTTCTGTATGGACACAAAAAGTAGTTTTTGAAAGAAATTAATTGTAAATGTCTTATTTCGCTGTGTGGCATTTACATGTGATTTGTTTATGACGGAAACAACAAAACCTTTCAGAACTCAACGGTTTCTACGTTTAGGTCGTCAAAAATTGGATTGATTCGAGTTTTACATCCTAGCGCCATATTGAAGTAATATTAGTGGCCCTCTAATTTCAGCTAATAGGCTATCATTTTGTAGCAGAACAGATGGGATTCAGTAGCACAGACACTAAGAAACACTATCGCAAGGATGTGAACTACAATGAACGCAAAAAAGACTTTTGCGACAAGGAATCGCCTTTTTATACGTTCTTGCCGAGCCAGAGTACTGAGTACGCTGCCAGCCTCGATCTGACTCACTGACGCATGCGCCTCGTCATTCTAGCGTCGGTGCTCGGAAAGTCTGCATCGCTAGCAGTTTGCGCACACATGTAGGCTACGCTACTCTAGCCCCTCTTGGACCTACGAAATAATTCTCCACACATTTCTGCCAGCAAGCGTAGCTAGTGTAATTATGTATGTCCACATGAGAAATCATTGAAAAAGATATAATTGTTATTGCAATATTTTGTTAAAGTTGTTAAGCTCAAATAATAAACGTGGCGGCAGGGTCGGGTCAGGATAGATTGGGGAACAACAGAAATTAAGAAATGATTACAGACTACTCAAAGGCTCCAATCACCCAATCAGAGGCCTTGGTGATGGATGTAGTTTAATGTCATATTCAGGACTATGTTGTGCTTTCTCTCATGACAGTTTTCTCATTTCGCTTTTACTCACAGTAACTTAGGGGCCTTAGAGCCTTACTTGGAGTGAAAGGATTAAAAAAGAACAGTCTTTCCTCATGCAAAAAATTAAGTTACGTTTTCTAAATAAATATTCTTGTTAAAATCAAAAGAAGAATTGGTAATGTAATCAACCCTGGTCTCGCAACTCATCTTCAGTTACATTCCTACCGACGTGACGTGGATTCTCTCTGCCTTTTCTACAAATATTTTCATGGCAACTCGTTTGATGAGCTTTTTTTCCCCTCGTACCCGAATACATGTATTTAACCGTGTTACTAGATTGGCATCTAGGTCCCACTCTTTTACTGTTGAAATAGTTAAATACAACCTTCACGTCTACTACAACAGTGTCTTTTATCGCATTTTCCACCCGTGGAACCCGCTTTCGTTTACTTGTTCCCCTTAATTAATACGATCTTCAAAAATTTAAATGTAACGTCAATCGCCATTTTCTATTTTCTTGAATCATGTTTTATCCTTTCGCCATTTATCCAGTCTTTTCACTCTCTGTAACCAACTGCGTAATAGTGACATTCCTGGCTTGTTTGGTGTGAAATGATTAAAAAAAAATAGTAAGCGCGTTGATTAAAGTAATATTGTAGACCACTGAATATGAATATGAAAAAATTATCACTGTAAATGGTATGAAAAAATACTCATAATTCAGAGACTAGAAAATTAAACACTCGCAAGACGTTTCGAGAGAAAAATGACTGCCCGGCAAAAAAAGGGATCAGTTTACCTAATGATCTCCTGTGACTGAATTGCAGAGCAAAGACAGGGAGGGGCGGTAAAGATTTAAACATTATTTAGAATTACAGGGATCGCAAATAGGGAGAAGAATGTCGCAAGTTGACAAAAAAAATGTCGAACGCATGATCACGAACGTGGAAATGAACCTGGCACTCATGCATGATTTAGGCCTCGGAGCTGTTGCTGATTCACTGAAAAGATGAAGAAATGTCAGTCTGCAAGTTTATACAAAAATGCCAAGAGAAAAATGCATGAAGCGCTACACACAGATACTGATATATACATTCTATGCTTTGTCTGTTTATTTTATGTAAATTCCTTTCATATCGTCTGATATGCTTAATAGCATTATCATTAAAATATAAAAGAAAATCACAATATTGATACATATTTGTTTTAATACTATCTAAGCTTTCGGCTTGCATAAGCCATTATCAAAAATGACGATATTCAGTCACCCCCCACGAGGGTGTCATTTGGCACAAGGCCTTTTTAACGTGAGCATTCCGAGCCCGTGTGCTCGGCCAAAAATATGCCCATTGAACCCGTATAAACGGGTTCAGGGCCGGTCTACCTTCCCGAAGGAGACTCCGCCCTTCGGCGTAGCCTCCTTCGGGTTCCTCCCGTCCGTAGGAAGAGAGTTCAACCGAACAGTCGGTTCAGACTTGAACGACTGACGATATTCAGTCACCCCTTCCCCAACGAGGGTGTCATGTGGCACAAGGCCTTTTTAACGTGGGCATTCCGAGCCCGTGGGCATTCCGAGCCCGTGGGCTCGGCCAAAAATATGCCCATTTGAACCCGTATAAACGGGTTCAGGGCCGGTTTTACCTCCCCGAAGGAGACTTCGACCTTCGGCGTAGCCTTCTTCGGGTTCCTCCCGTCCGTAGGAAGAGAGTTCAACCGATCAGTCGGTTCAGAAGTGAACTACTGACTGACAAAGATGACAATTACATTTGGATATTTCAATTTGCCTTTTCACGAGACTACATTTATAATTCCAAGGGTTGATAGTTTGGTAGGCTGCTGGATCATGTAATTTAAATTGTGTGTATTTAGGCAGCATTTTTTCAGTAAATAATATAGACAAGTTATACTGAGAGGTGCCCAGCACTGGGGAAAAGCTGCCCGAGAGCCCACCCTCTCATTGCACCAGAGAGAGGGATTGGTACTTGCACCAAGGACAGGGCAACCGACAGTTGCAGGCGCTCGGGCAATTTTATTTTTGCTAGACCGGGTGTACGTGCTCGGCCTCCGCATATTAAACCGATCTTTTGCCACAACCTGACCTCGTTGGGGCGGGTAAGTAAATACATACACACACACACACACACACACACACACACACACACACACACACACACACACACACACATATATATATATATATATATATATATATATATATATATATAGAACAAATATAGTCTTAAGGTGTGCTATATTTATTGGTCAACTCTCCGGAAATGATATGGGCAAAAAGAAGAAAAGAAAATAGAAAAGGGAATACATATATATATATATATATATATATATATATATATATATATATATATATATATATATGAAGAAATATAGCCTTAAGATGTGCTATTTTTATAGGATAAAGTGCTCAATATCAGAGAGAGAGAGTGCAAATATAAAAGTAGACATTGAAGTCAACACTTAGAGGCGACAGTCTGTTTCATGCTAAACGCAATCGTCAGGCCTGAAACAGACTTTTGCCTCTAAGTGTTGACTTCAAAAACTGGTGATATATATATATATATATATATATATATATATATATATATATATATATATATATATATATCACCAGTGTCCTCCACACTGGGGCAATAACAGACTTTTTCTTGCCATGTTGGAACATTTTGTCAAAGACTTGTGTGGGATTTACTGTTGATCTTCTCCAGGACGAGTTGACCTTCAAAGCCTAAAGAACCTTGAATATTGTTTTACTCGTTTTTAATTTCCAGGAAAGTTTATAAAGAATGACGTCTTGGGAAATTGAATATTCAGATGACGTATTCCTTAATACCAATACCTTCTCCAGTGTCTATCAGCAATCCTGGCAATAATAGACTTTGCCTTGTCACATTGGGGAATTTTGACAAGAACTTCGAATTTATTGTTGCTCTTCTCCAAGATGAATTGATCTTCCAATCCTAAAAATGCCGTTGACTGCTGTTTTACTCATTTGAAATTTAGGGAGAGAGGTTAGAAGTATTTTACTGAAATAAAAATTATAAGAAACTGGAAAGCCAATCATAAAGTGGAAACAAGGGATCAACCCCTACTCCTGTTCAAAAGACCGGGGAGATTTGTGAACCGGATGATAGACAAACATATATACTTCCATTGAAGTAAAAAAAAAAAATGTAAATAAAATTTTAGAATTTTAGGCAAAGTTGTTAGAATTATAGAGTTGAAGTAGACTTTAAAAGGAACCGGAAACACAGTCCTAAACCGGAAAAAGGGATAAACCTCGACTCCTACTAAAAAGTGTTTGTGTGGCAACCTGTTTGAGAGGGTTTATCTCGCGTTCTATTTATTGGTACACTTGGTGTAGAATGTTATTTATTTTCAACATCATTTATATCCCAACTATGTATACCTATGTCATCAGCATAACCTCCCTTACAATCAGTACACTGGCTGGTAGTAGGTGAAGTAGCAACGCTGTTTCCGAATAGTAGATTCATTTGGGTTAGGTATAATCCTGATAGTCTGATAATTGTATAAAGAGCACATGCACCATAGCCAAATATGTATGATGGCGATGGTAGCTTGTGAAGTAGGTCCCGTTCAGTTTAACTGCTCATATTTTATTGCCTTATGTCTGACTATGTTGTTTAAAGCAATATTGTAAAGCACAGATCTCATAAACACTATTTAAATTAACATACTTTCGTTTAAAGGGAATGCTGATTTTGGACATATTAGAAAACGG
Organism: Acanthosepion pharaonis; assembly: GCA_903632075.3. Taxonomy (NCBI): domain Eukaryota; kingdom Metazoa; phylum Mollusca; class Cephalopoda; order Sepiida; family Sepiidae; genus Acanthosepion; species Acanthosepion pharaonis. The sequence continues at coordinate 7,167,796 of CAHIKZ030001369.1, read as the reverse complement.
GAGAGATGATGCGTCATCTAATTTATTAACCACTGAAAGTATTCTATAATAAGTAAGGTTCCCCTTTTTTTTCTAAAAAGAACTCCCATGTGGATGCTTCTCTACAATATTAATTTTTTTTTTCAAATCAACGGTCAACGCTATATATCCTGCTTATTAGTGCCTAGAGCCTCCTGAAATTCACATCTCCCAACCGATTCATCCTTAGTATTTCGACTGTAACACTCTACATTGCGTTCCTAACGACCCTTGCATTGTGGGATAACACGAATTCGAAGATCCTTAAAAAAAACATAAACGAAAAAAACAATTAAACTAATAATGATTCAGAAACTGGAGACAAAACTCTCTTTCTCATTCCAGACCAGTCACGATTCAAATCTACCGTAAATCAACTTCAACAAACAGTAAGTCATTTCTCCTACCGCTACAGACAATTACTGCGAGTCTGCATATCGCGATTATGATTTTATTATGTTTTGCGATTATGATAAAAAGCATAATTTGGTGAAAAATCTTCACCACAAAAAAGACAGAGGAAAAAAAATCTCTGAAATAGCTTGCGGCAGACGAATAAGATCGTTGGCGATTTCTGTTTTGGCGGGTTTAATTCCAGGCTGCTGTCCTCATCATTCGAATGTTACTTCCTGCAGGCCACATCGCGTCAGACGTGCTGATTCCAGAATTTGATTTTCAGCTTGGTAAATATTAAAGCTTTCGGATATTTGTACTGTGAAACTGCGGGCAACCGGTTCCGATGTAATGGCCGTCGTATGTGGAGATGTAAGGGGCGCCATCTTGTTGCGAAGAGTGAGAAACATCAGAAAGTCTGCTTCGTTCCATGTTTCCTACGATGGTATATATTCTCAGATACGTTCGTGATCGAAGAGACGCGCGTAGTTAAATGACACGGTAAACTATTTGCTCATCTATTCACAGTTTATTTAAACTATTCAAGCTTAGATATTCAGATACAGGCTTCAAAAAGACTCTCAGCCCGGAGAAGGTTTTCAGTTCAGGCACTCTTATTAATATGTAAAGAAAAGGCTCCGGGCACTTTTCATTGTCTAGTAGATGCTTACGGTCAAATCACGCTGAAACACCGGTTCTCGTACGATCACCGAAGTTAAACAGCGTAGAGCCAGGTCAGTACTTAGATGGGGGACCGCTTGGGAACACCTGGTACTGTAAGCCCCCAAAGTCCAACCCTTACCTCACAGTCGGTGTGGGGTGGGTGTAAACCGTAGTGTCAGAGCTATGCCGCCCGGAACTTCGTTCCTGGTAGGGCCACCCAAGGCGGACAGGTCTGACACAAACGCCAGCTAACAAGGGCTCTGGTGAAAATCCAAGGAGCGTCTGCATCGGTAACCGGCGGCTTCTGGTCGTTCCTGTCTCTGCGTCTGTGGGAACCCCGCGGCAAGCAAGAACGTTATTCGAGTAGGCCTGGGTACCCTACTTCTGTAATTTATCCCAAGAATCTTCTTCTCATAACAGGAAGAAGCCGGCTCAATCCGCCCAGGTGAATGCTGCATCAGCATTGTCTAGTAAATCCTGAACAAGTTTTTTTTTTTTAATTTAAAAATGACGCGTTTCGTCCGGTAGGACCTCATCGGACTAAAATAATGTTTATCCTGATAATTTCGTTTAAATTTAAAATGTTTATTTTTAATTTTAAATTTAAATGTAATTCTTTTCGTTTTTTTTTTTTTTAATTTTAAAAATAATGTTTTTTTCAAAGTAATTTTTTTCTTAATTTAAAATTTAAATTTGAAATTCCATTTATGCACTTTCCTCTGATGATGATAACGAAACACGTTCCAAGAAAATGTTTCCGTTTAGATTTTTCTCGACACATTATCTATCTATCTATCCCTCTCTCCCCTTCTCTCTCTCTGTCTGTGTCTCTCTCTCCCTATATATATATATATATATATATATATATATATTACCAAATGTTAGAAATGATTAAAGATTAAGCTCTGAGTCGTGGTATCTTAGAAATAATTGAAGATATCTTACTGGTATTCTCCGAAGTTTTTATAACACTATTGTACTCTAATTCATATATATATATATATATATATATATATATATATATAATTCCAAGATCATTTTCCAGCTTAGTCAAGATGATCTTCGCCCCCTCTAACCTAATCTTCTGGCCTGGAGTAACACGGTGCCTCACATGTTTCACATATGATTTCATTTTCAAGTCTTTTTTCACTGCTCATTGAACTGTCATAGATGAAACTCATCTCTCCCATGCCAAGCGTACTATGGACTGAGTTGGATCTTTTCTAATTGATCTCTTTAGCTTTAAGTTGAAATCATGTTCCCTCTTCCTGTATTAACATCCTAATCCAGCTTTACTCGCTACTGTTCCCTCCTTTTTAATCTTATTCAACATTCTCTTGATGGTTCTTGAATGGACTTTGAAACCAGAAACCAGAATAAGAATGCTGGTACCATTGCTGAAGGCGTGAATTATTTTTTCCGATGATCATTGATCCTGACGCCAAACGATATTAACCTGTTCTCATACTAACTGAAAAAGCTCAAAGGTTTTTCAGTGTTTCTTACGACAAGTGGTATCAAGATGGCTAAATGTCTTATCTGAAAATCTATAAAAATGAAACTCAATTAGTTTAGTGTTTTTTTTTAAGTATTAAACATTTTGTGGGATGGGTATTTACGTGCTGTTTAAACTGAACAATTTTGCCGTTACTCCCCGTGTATATCTATCTATCTATCTATCTATCTATAGATAGATAGATAGATAGATAGATAGATAGATAAAGATATATTCTTCCGCGTTCATTTATAGACTAGGTAATATTCTCTAATTCATAAAAGTATTTAAAAATAAAAATTATGAGAAAAGGAGGGAGAATCTACTTACAGGGATACAGTATTTGATATTATAGAGATTGCTGTAGCAAGTAGTAGCAGAATTTTGGAAAGCAAATTTGTGTTAAGTTGTCTGTGAGTATGTATATATATTTCTGTGGCTTTAACTCCGCTGAAGATGGTTTCAGATCAGATTGAATGTTCTTGGCAAAATAAAAACTATTCGAAAGAAGATTTTAGTATTTTTCTTACTCAATTTTCTAAACATACCCAAAATTTAATCCGCGATGTCTGATTAAACACATTATGCCTGCTAATTTTTAATAAAATCCGTTCATACTCACGAATAACCTTCCGTATATTGATATTAAACGATGAGAGAAATGCGCTATAACTGTTTTAATTTCTTTTGGTTTTATTTTCCAGTTACTTTCTTCAAGGGTACAAGTAGCCCAAAACTATATGTTGTTCAAGGATACATGTATTTATAGAAAGTTGTGTGCTGCTATCTATCTATCTATCTATATATATATATATATATATATATATATATATATATATATATATATTGAGACATGTTTCGTTACATAATTTAGACTTGTTCTGTCTACTTGTTTTCACTTGGATCGTTTCTTATTCACGGATAAGTTTTTTGGTGTCGTTATTGAAGGACGAGTGAAAATCGCCGTGTTGATACATATTTATTTTTCTTCCGTGTACTTTCTACATAGCACAATGTCATCATCAGGGTATACTTTATTGCAAGACAAATATTGTAGTGTTCATTACTGCCGAAGACAAAACTGTTGTGTTCATCTGAAAGTTAAATTTCTACCTTGTGAAGTGAAGTACGTGGAGTCAGTGCACGATCACAGACAATTTAAGGGGAGGTAACTAAGTATGTTTGTGGAGAGTTTTTTTTAAAGAAATATGTAGTAAGAATAACTATTGGTGCAGACTTTGGTATTTCAAACTATCTACTGTGCACATTTTAAAACATTTGAAGAGTATTCATAATTAATTATATTAAGGTTTGGTTTCAATGTTTTAATATAGATTACTTCGAGGATTTTAAGTTTATGTCTATTGTTTTTGTGAAATGTATAGTATAGTATTTTCGGCAAGAATTTTTCACCCTGATTATCCCATGCGGTACCTGGCTCATTAGGATTCATTTACTTTACCTTTTCTCTGCTTAGAGTAATGAGCACTCTTCGTTTTAACTTATTAATTGCTTCTTTTTTTTGTACCAGAAATTTAAGGTACTGGACGATTTCTTTCGCTCTGTTCGGAGGTTCTTTTTTTCTGGTTCTTTTTTTTTCAATTTTTTTTTTCCTCGGATGCAAATTTGTTTGAAAATTGTGCTATCCAGATTTATTTCATCCACCGAGTTTAACATTATATATATATATATATATATATATATATATATATATATATATATATATATATATATATATATGGGAGAAAATGATATATACATATTCATATATGAATGAAACGGGTTGAAACGGGCCCCAACACCTTAATTTAACTTAATTTTAATAATTATATTGATGGTTTCGGCTCTCGTTTTTGAAACATGAGAACTCTTATGTAGCGAAAGAATCATATTTTTTAAAAAAAACATATTATAATATAAGCTCTACTTCTGTGTGGAGCACTGTCTTCTTAAAAATAAAAACAAAAATACTAATGAACTCCGGATTATTTAACTAACGTGTTCCTTCCTATTTTTCTGCATACTTCATTATATATATATATATATATATATATATATATATATATATATATATATATATATATAGAGAGAGAGAGAGAGAGAGAGAGAGAGAGCTAGAGTGAAAGTGAGTGAGGGAGATAGAGAATTATAACAATAATAAAAACAAAAATACTAAGGAACGCCGGATTATTTACTTAACGTGTTCCTTCCTATTTTTCTGCATACTTGCCCACACACACACACATATATATATATATAGAGAGAGAGAGAGAGAGATAGAGAGAGAGAGAGAGAATGAGTGAGAGAGAGAGAAAAGAGAGAGAGAGAGAGAGGGAGAGAGAACTAGAGTGAAAGTGAATGAGGGAGATAGAGAATTATAACAGCGTTGACTACACGTGATGAGAATGTCTGCCAAGCTGTCTGCGAAAGCGACTGCAAGATAAAATCTGTCGATTCTTAATGAAAGAAGCATAATCATGAACCTTTTACAACGTTTCATTCAAACGTGCTAATTCCGCACTATTAGTTCGTAAATGATGTGGTAATTCGCAATAAAGAACTTCCATTGAATGCCACTAGTGGCAGAAGATAATTTCTTTCACCAATAGACTCCCTTCAGCTTCTGAATGTTAAAGGCTGCTCGAGAAGTCGACACGACTTCCATCGTTTTCAATTTCTGTAATGAATCTATCTTTCGTCGCCAATGACTGTCTTGTCCGAGCAATGACCTTCTTTTGAAGAGAATGATATATGTTTAAGCGCTAATGCTATTTGGCTTCCTTAACTGCACATGATACCTTTTATACAAATTTTGATTTTTCCAATTACTTATAAGCGATATACAACTTTTGGCTGATTGCACAAGCTATAAATAGACTGCAAACTTCAAAGCATTTCTAAAACTCCCCCGACCCTTTAAGAGAATAAATAAAAGGAAATGTTTTTCAGGAACAATATAGTCCGACGTTATATCCAAATAAATAAATGGATAATAATTATGAAATTAATGAGGCCAGAATTATCAAATATCTTTTAAATACAGGTCGTATGTTCTTAGTGAATATCACAAAGTTTGCAATTGTCTTAATGATAAGAGAATTATTACCTGTCTTTATTTAGTGTAGTGAGACCCTAACATACCTACAACGTGGACTCTTCCAGAACTATATAAAGTATGCGATATAATACTCTAAGAGAAGAGGAGGAAAGAGAGAGTATTCCAATACCGTAGTATCAGCCGCGTACGACTACCAATATTGGACACTAGCACATAGTAAGCTCCGCTTACACTTACACTATCTTTGTAACCTTTTTGTTTAATATATCTTTCTTACCTCTAACCCGTGTTCCGTGTTTTCCTTCCGTGGTCCCAACTTTGGGCCCACATCATTTAGACATTCATTGTTTGAGTAGATTGCAGTACCTGAAATTTATAGATTGTTTCTCTTAAAAGGATTTCTCAGGAAAATATGTTACTGATGTCCAGTAGCTGTTATCGTTCTTTCCCGCAATATGTTGTCCTTTCTTTCTACGGTAGACTGGTTGCCAACCAAGGCTATAAGATCCAATCTGTCTTACTATTTAGTCCATATCTGTGGGGTTGGAGATAACACGGATACAAGTATTTTCTGTGGTTATTTGCGCCTAAGGGAATGAATGTAACGAATTCGACTGGATACTATTTACATTATTTGGACTATTGTCCTCATCTTTGTCGCCATGTTTATCACAACGTTTCGGCCGTTGTACGCTTCGGCCTTCTTCCACTTTATCCACTGTGCCATGTTTCCTCAAGGACTCATTGCACAGTGGATAAAGGCGTTACTTAAATCTAGTGACAGGACCCAAAGAGTGTGAGTTCAATACCTGGTTAAGGCGTTGGAGAACTTTGAGAGGGGAATTAACAGAAGATAACGGATATCTATTAGGTATGGTACGTGGAACTAGAACAATCTACCCCAGTGAGCGAAATAAAGGGTTCAGTTCGACATTCCAACCACTTGAAGAAGGCCGGAGCGTAGAACGGCCGAAACGTTGTGATAAACATGGCGACAATGGTGAAGACAATAGTCCGAATAATGTAAATAGTGTACACAATACCTCATCTCAGAAATATAGACAGATACTGAACTCAATTGGAGTTCAGATTTCGCATTTTGATCTATACAGAAATTTAAATATGCGATGTGTTTTAACATTGCGACGCCAGAATATGAGCATGCTAGTGAAAGAAGCTTTTCAAATCTAAGCAAAATATTAAGAAACAGGAAAACTTTGTTATAAACAAAAACAAAATGACTGCTGGATGTGGTTTCAAAATGTAACCGTCTTTTCTACTCAAACAACTTCTTCTCTCGCCCTTCCTGTCTATGGAATTCTTTTTCTCTTAATTGCTTCCCTGATAATTATAATCTTCAAATATTCAAGTATAATGTCAATCGACATCTTCTGATACCTTGATCTTTTTTCCCTGTCCTTCTTTTATCCTCTCCCCAAACACGCCTCTTGTTCTCTACCGTCTGTAACCCCTTGTTTGCTTGTGGCACTCCTACCTTGCTTGGGGTGAAAGGAATAAAAATTTTTAATAAAAGTGAATGTATTGATAGTTTTTTGTATCGAACTAGATTTATAGGTTTGTTTTATTTTCCAGACAGGACCAGCACGTTGTGACTGATTTCATAATTGATATTATTGAATGTTGGCTTTATTCTTTCTTTCTTTTTCTTTTTTTTTTTTTTTTATTAATCATGCTTTCATTATATTTGGCCTATTTTAAATGTGATTGAGGCTATTATATCTGTATAATAAATGTGAATCTGGCAGATAGAGTTTGGTTGGTCTCCATGGGTATTTAAATGAGACCTAATGGAGCTATAGTCAGAGAGATGCAATGGGAGTCTTCTTGTTAGGCATGTTGTTGTACATCCTATATAATTACTTATGAATTTGGATTGATTAGGAACACAGTTCCTTAAGGGTCATGTAAATTCATACATACTATTGGTTCTCTGTAATTTTGAGCTTTCAGAGGAGTTATTATTTTTGACAATGAGGTTTACACGTTTTGTAGTAAATAATTTAATTTTCTTGTTTTTTGTTTGACTACAGTTGTATATTTCTTTATAATAATTGGTATCACCCCATGCAAGGCAGTAAAGCCACTAAGACACAAGGGGATACAGGGTGTGGAAGAATCAGGAAAAGAAACATTAATAATTTATGGGAAGAGAAAGGGTAATTAGGAGAACAGCAGATAGCGACTGACATTGCATTTAAATTTTTTGCAGATTAAAGTTGGATGGAAAGCATGGAGCCGGAAAGGAGTTCCACAAACAAGAAGTGCGATAAAAGAAATTAAGACAGAATTCACGGTTATATCTAGCCAGCTCAACTGTAAATTGGTGAGACCTCGGCAGGAGTCTAGTAGTGCGATTAAATTCAAAAAGTGTGGGTACTATAGCGAATAGCTCATCCCAACAATTACGATGATAGTAATTATAAAAAAAAGACACAAAGAGGCAACATTACAGCGTTGGGAAAGTGGCTGAAGCCGACCTGCTATATCAGGACTAATAATATTGCTGATTCCCTTTTGGATTTTAGGCGAATAGCAGGGGCAGCAATATTATAAAGACGGACAAAAGGTGGATTTATATGTACGATAGTCTCTGAAGAGGAAAATTGTCTCGCAGTGAACCAACTTTCTTAGCAGCTGACCTAGCAATGGATTCAATATAGTCTTTCCAGTTTATATCAGCTGAGAACTTTAGCCCGAGAAGGCGCAAATAGTTACTCGCCTGTTTCAAACTTCAATAAAAGAGGGATTGTTGTCTAAATGCACAATCTTATATATAAAGTACAGTGTATGTGCGTGTGTCCAAGCAACTCGTTCACTCCTACTCCGATTTCAATGATTCATAGCTCATTCAAAAGCTTTAGAAAAATCAGGCGCAGGGAACGATTTTCGTTGAGCTCAAATTCAGGGTTGCTAGATTATGCAACGTTAAAACTATATATTAATATATTATACTAGCCATTATCGTTGCTTTCATGATTCAAGGGGAGTGTCTATTATTTTCCTTTTGTATCCAAAATTGCAGTGCACGTTTTATTATAAACTAGCTTAAAAGCCGCAATATCGGGCGGCATTTAAGCTAGCTCTTGTGGATGACTCTTGGCTTGGCCAAGTAGATGCGATAGGCATCAGTAGATTACAGAAGAACTCAAAATAGATCGCTGCATTTCAGTATTGAATTAATGTTTAAGCTTACCTTTTAAAAGTTCTACGATAATTCTTCTGCTGTCACTTAATTTAAAGACAATTTCATAGACGGAAATGCTTATTTTCCGTACAAACAATTATTTTTATTTCATGGGTGACAGAACAGGAACAATATATAAGATAAATTAATATTTTGAAGATGGGAAAGTAGAATTTGTTATACATACAACATTTGAAGATCTAGAGAACATAATTAAGTAAAAACTATATTATGGAATCTATATGAATAAAATCCAAATTGTAGCTCAATGTTACCACAAATTCTGAGATTAAAAAGCCCCAGCTCTACTTTATAGGAATTTGTATTTACATAGCACCCCACGAGGTCAGGCAGTGACACAAGGTCGGTTTAATGTGGGGATCCCGAGCGCGTACACCAGGGCAAGGAACAAAAATTCTATAGCAAGTGAATTTATGAATGAAATTTTTATTTAAAATTTTTGTTTAAAATATTTCAAGTAGTGAATATATCTTACTTCGTGATGCGATAGCGAGCGGGCGAAGTCTGCTAGTATATAATGCGTAAATTATTTCCAAACTAAAACAATATAAATAATAATTACATTATAAAAAATAACAATTATGTCTACTCACTTTTGTTCATTAGACATTCGATTATATCGCTAAGCACCCTCCACAATTTGCCTTGACATTTTAGTTTGCCATATTTATGCTCGTTCGTAAATTTTGAAAAAAATCTTAAAAACGAAGGACATTTTTATTTTTGTTTATAAATATATGATGCAAGAGAAAATCCTTACTTGTGTAACTCTCGAGGCGGGCACATTATCCGGCTCTGTCATTTTCTTTCCTGTTCATCTCTTCTCAGTAATTAGATCCACTTGATTTGTTGTTTATTACCGATCTTAAGGGTCATTCGGTTTTCTTTTTGCGCTTCCGTTGGGATCCGTCTATCGTCTCTAGAGGATTGTTTCGGGTTATTCGAAATCTTACGATATTGGGATTTGACGGCAAATCCTATTGAGTATTCCTCCTAGCACGTTGTGTACCACAGACATTTTGCGTAATTTCTCTCTGTGGCCGTGGTAAACATTTGTCTCTTTGTGTCAACGCGCCCGTCGTAATCGATGTGGAATAAGAATTTCTTGAATAAAATGCCTGATATTGTTAATAAATCTAAGAACAATTTTATTGGATATGGTTTATTAAAATCTCCCTATTATCTACTGTAAAATCTAGACCCCTTCTGTAGGATCGTGATTTGGCTATTCTCGTCACAGACGATTAAGTAATAATCTAGTCGGCACTTTCTCAATTATTTAACCAGTCCGACGAATCTATCTCAATTCTTCGAAGTAATAACCAGCCAATCGATTGTTCAAATTAATCGATAGTCCGTCGAATCTCACTCAATTGCCTTGTTATAGAAGATAATTTTTTTCCAATATCGAGCTCGTAATTCAAATGAATCGAATCCGAAATAATTTCTCCGCTGAAATTAATGAGAATATTACCGAACCGTTCCAGGCCCATGAAAATTCCCAACTGCTCTTTACACTTATTTTCTTCGAACTCATGGCCGTGCAAGATAACTGCAAAATAAACACGACGCAACAGAAATCATTCCAGAGCAGAAGTGAACACATGTTATGAGGCGGCTCAACTGCAACTCACTCGTATCTAGAAAAAATGATCTTGTATGTCGGTACGATTTAGGTATTACTAACATATATATATATATATATATATATATATATATATATATATATATATATATATTTAAAAGAAAAAAACAGACCACTTTAAGGTGCCGGATCATCAGATAGCACTTCCAAAAATGAAATGAAACGAAAAATGAAATTAAAATTGATGGGTAGTGTAAGTTTTTGTAATTTAACAGAGAGTGTAAAAGGGATAGTTAAAGAGACATTGCAGAGTATAGGGAGGAATAATTTTCATATATCTCTCAAGTATACTTTGTATTGGGGGAGGAGGAGTGACCTGACCTTGACCTATTAAACGGTTAACTTAACGGAAGTGATATATTGAATGGGAGGGGAGTAGGGAGAAAAAAAAAAGGAAAAAGGAAAAAAAAAAAAGAGGGCGAGGAAAGGAATATATATATATATATATATATATATATATATATATATATATATATATATATAAACGGTGTAACAGCAAAATTTTCTAAAATGTGTAAAAGCAAAATTGTCCATTTGTTAGATTAAGCTTTGAACCTTTGTATCTCAGAAATGATTAATGATATCTTACTGGAATTCTCCCAGGCTTTTATATCACTATTACTATCTACTTTGAGCAATAACAATGTATAATTCTCCCTGGGCTTAACAGAAACATCGTGATGAAATAGATCATAAACAAAAATGATATGCTCATCATTAATTAAGTTAAGGATCAGAAGCTGATGTAGAATTAAAATAATGTTCTAATATATATATATTTTTTTGCCAGGATCGTTTTCCAGCTTATTCAAGATGATCTTTGCTCTCTCTAACCTTCTATCTTTCTGACCTGGTGCGTCATATGTTTCTTATACGCTTTCATTTTCCAGTGGTTTTTTCAATGCTCTTTGGAAGGCTATGTCTGGAACTACTCTCTCATTTGTAAAACGTCTTATAGATAGAGTTGGATCATTTTCTAATTGATTTCTTTACATCTAAGTTGGGATAATTATCCCGCTTCCTGTCGTGGCTTCCAGATACAGTATTCCTCTCTACTGTTCCCTCTTTTTAAAACTTATACACTGTTCTCCTGACGGTTCTTGATGAAAGCCAGAGTATGAATATTGGTAGGATTACTGAAGGCCTGAATGATCATTTTCCTTTCACCATTGCTCAGATTGAAGATATAGTGGTGTTTATGCAAAAGGATTTTGACCTGTACTCTTTCTATCTGAATAACTCAATAAATTTTCAATGATTCTTACGACAAATGGTATCAAGATGGCTGGAAGTATTATTTGAAAAGATGGGAAAAAGAAACTGAATTAGTTTCGTCGTTTTTTAGATATTAAACATTCTGTGGCATGGACGATTATGAGGTAAAACGATTTGGAAAAATTTGGTGTTACACCTAGTAATACATACATACATACATGCATACACACACACACACATATATATATATATATATATATATATATATGTGTGTGTGTGTGTGTGTGTGTGTGTGTGTGTGTGTGTGTGTGTGTGTCTGTGTCTGTATATACACACACGCACGCGCGCGCACACACACACACGCACATATATATATATATGCAAGTTTCATCAAATATAACAAACAAGATGGTTTGAATAATTTTTTTTAATATAATATCACATATGATCTTATAAACGTTTTCTTTTCCGTAGATAAAAAACTGTCAAAATATTTTATTTTTCCAAGCGCTTACGACTATATCTTTAACCATTATCAAGCATGAATTATATATAATGTTAACTGGAAATAGGTTGCTGTGTGTATGTATTTAGCATTATAGAATGTTTTATTTTCAAAACACAGTCAACATATAATGTCTATGTTCATAGTTGATATTATTGAGTGTTGCTGTTTTTTTTTGTTTGTTTGTTTTTTGTTGTTTGTGTGATTGTTTTTATTAATAAGTATTCTATTATTTGGGGACATTCTCTACCCATTCTGTGTCTATAAAAGACAACACTTATTCGACAAAAAGAAAAATTAAATAAAATGATTAATCGCAGTACCTTGTTAGACGTCTTTAATGAAACATGTATAAATGAAGGAATCCTCTCCTAAATAAAAAAAGATATATATATATCCATCTCTATCTATAAAAGACTGGATGTCTGTGTGTGTGTGTGTGTGTGTGTAACGAATGCACGGCCGCAATTTTCGGCGGAGTTGCACCAAAATTTATATGCACATGCTCCAAGTTAGCGGCAAAGCCAAGACCGACGTTGCATTTCCCAACTCCCATCGATAGTGGAAATAATCGATTTTTTCATGCTTCTACGGCAGTTTTCATGTAGTTTGCGGCCATTTTCTACTGGCAAGAATATGAGCCAATAGCTGGCTGCCACGAATAGACAGGAAGATTCTACTGGCCAGCGTGAGAGCCAATAGCTGACTCACACGAACGTTAATTAGCATGCTAGCATGTAAAAAAAATCGATAGCTGCATTCGTCACAAGTGGGAAAAATTTAAATCTGCATAGCACTTTACTCAAATTGGCTCATTCGCTTGCTGAAACTCAACGTTGATTCTGATTCCGCAGAACTGGGTTGGGTGTGAAAAAGTATTTGTTGTTAACATTCTTTTTTCATTCGGTTTTTCCAGTTACGAGTCCTTTTTTAAAGCTGATCGTTTTGTGTTCATTTTGTTTAGTTCTTATTTCGTAACAGATTTAATGTTTAGTATAGAGCTTAGAAAAAATTCGCAGTGTAAGGCATGTAGCAACATTAACCCGGCAAAGGGCACTCCTTTAAAGGCAAGGAAGGGCAAAAATATTTTAAGTCAAGTGATAGCGATTGCTGTATGAGTCGTACAATTTTTGAATCAAGGAAAAAAATGAATTATTTTAATAATATGTGGAAATCTCCGCCTTTTACCTGAAGACGGTCGCAAGACCAGAAACACGTGTAGAAAAATTATGGAAAATAAAGCATAATATTTAAAAAAAAAAAAAATCCACATTACAACAAAAAACGTTTGCGGCACCTCTCTTCTCTTCTTTTTAATATACATACTTTTCTCTCGTTGGAACCACTATAAGCTCTTTCTTATATATATATATATATATATATATATATATATATATATATATATATATATATATATATGAAGAAATGTAGTCTTAAGGTGAGCTCTATTTATGGGTTAAAATGCTCAATATCAGAGATAGAGCGTGTGTAAATATAAAAGTGAACATAGAAGTCAACACTTAGAGGCGACAGTCTGTTTCATGCTAGATGCAATCGCCTCTAAGTGTTGACTGATATATATATATGTTCACTGATATATATATATATATATATAGAGAGAGAGAGAGAGTGAGATAGATAGATGTCACGTTTTATCTTTGTCTCTGTTTTGTTTCCTCTGTTTTTCTCTCTTCGGCGACCTCTCTCTCTCTCTCTCTCTCTCTCTCTCTCTCTCTCTCTCTATATTACTATCCCTTTCTCTGACTTTCTCAGTCTATATTTCTCTCTCTATCTATAGCTATTTCTCTTAATTTCTCTCCCTGTATTTCTCTCACTCTCTCTCCGTTTCTCTTTCTTTGCGTCTATATCCCGTTCTGCCCCTTTCCTATCTCTCTCTCTCCCCCTCTCTGCCTGTATTTCTCTGATTCTCTTTTTATCTCTCTCTATTTTTCCCTTTTCTCTCTCTATTTCTCTCAACTATCTCTCTCTATCCATTTCTGCGTCTATTTCTCTATATCCCTCTCTATATTTCTCATAATTTACACCCTGTATTTATCTTTCTTTATCCGTTTCTATTTCTCCCTCTTTCTCTGTAGGTTCCTCTATATACATTTCTATATTTCTCTTAATTTCACTCCCCGTATTTCTCTATCTTTCTCTGTTTACATCCCCCTCTCTTACTCGGTCTATATACCTCTCTATATCTCTCGTACTTCCCACCTTGTATTTATCTCTCTTTCTTTTTTTTTTCTGTTCCTCCCTCTTTTTCTGTCTATTTATCTATATCCCTGTCTATATTTTTCTTATTTTCACTCACTCTATTTATCTCTCTTTCTCTGTTTCTATTCTCCCTCCTTCTCTGTCGATTTCTCGATATACCTCTCTATATTTTTCTTTCTCGCTCTCCCTGTATTTCTCTCTCTCTCCTTCTGCTTTTCTTTCTTCCTCTCTGTTTCCCCTCTCTTCCCTTTCCCATTTCTCTCTCTTGCTCTCTCTCTGATTCTCTCTCTATCACATTTTTTCTGTCTCTTATTCTCAATTATCTCTTTCTTTCTCTCACTCTCTCTCTCGCTCCCTCTCTTTCTTTCCTTCTCTCTCTCTCTCTCTCTCTATATATATATATATATATATATATATATATATTGTTGTGGTAGGATCCACCTAATTTGCATAGTGGAGTACCGACCATATAAATATGGTTGGTACCGGGAAGAGAGGGGGGAATCAAGAGATTCAACCAGAGACTCTGCCCAACTGCGACTCAGTCAACACATTCTCCAGGAACGGTCTTACCAGGAATATACAAAAGACTATATGTAAATATTGTGTACACTTTCTTGTTTCAATACATTTTGTGTTGCATTTTTATTCCATGCATTAGTCAAGTTTCAACATATATATATATATATATATATATATCTTTATCGATCACTCTTGAATACTGATGTACTATTCTTTCTTTCTTTTTGTTCTTCAATTCCTTCCACCTTGGCACGGCATTTTGTAACGCTCCACGAAACTGTAGCGTTTTTACGCAAAGAAGGCAGAAGTTTGGATAGGAATGTCGCAAGTTGACAAAAAAATGTCGAACGCATGATAATGCACGCGTTACAGAAACTGTCACGCCTGCATGCTTTTGATTTAAGAACTGTGGCTGATTCATTGCAAAGAAGAAGACATGCCTGTTTGCAAGTTTATACAAAAATGTCAAGCAAAAAACAAAATTATTACACCGCTACACACAAATACAGACATACGTATATAACGGTGTTGCAATAACTTGGGCCGATTTTAAGTTAAAGTTTCAAGAGTGCAATTGGAAAAAATGTTCGTAAATTCAATAAAACTATGTTGGTGGCAGATGTGAAAACGCCATTGCGTGCTCTTTTACGCTGTTCAGCTGAAAACATTGCTGCAGTGCACGAGAATGTGGCCGAAAATCCAGACATCTCTAATCGTCATCGCGCGCTGGAATTGAACCTCTCTACAACAACCTTACATCGTTTCCAACTGCTCTCTCGGTTGGTCGATTACGTTAACCAAAAAAATCAACTCCAACGACACGATTGAATCCCAAATTTCACTGCCGATAACTCCAAAACTGTAGATTTTATCAAATTTATCAAGTCAGATTCGAATGGAGCATATAGAAAATTACACATAAATTCAAGTATTTTGGAAAATTTTAATGCGAACTGAGTGTGGGTGTGTGACACTATTTAGCTAAGGTAATTGGCTAACTAATTAAGCATGGAAATTTAAAAAAAAAACGAGAAATACTTAAGGCGAGAAGGAGCTATAACGAAAGACATACTGAACGATGTTATTTTTTTTAACAAAAGAAAAATTGGTAAAGATTTGATTTTCATTTACGAAGAAAGGTATTTTTTTCGCAGAAGATAGAAAATTCGTAAAAAAAACAGGTATTGGATCCTGTCAGAATTAATTAATGTCATGACACGACAAGGGAAACAGAATATGGATAAAGGATAATAAAAATTTTAATTCGGTCAGCAGCTTACAAAGCAGAATGCTAGGAGATAATCGAAACTGGGTCAAGCATGCGACCGAGAAAGAATTAGGTGAGACCAGCCCGAGAAAAAAAAAAAAAAAAAAAAAAGAATAGCCAGCAATTATCTTTCGGAGATATCATTTGGTTTTGGTTCTTATGTCTAGAAAGAGACCCATCTGTCGTATGTCCGGATCTTGTCATGATAAAAGTTAAGTGGCAAGAGAAACAGAATACGGATAAAGAATACGAATCTGCCCACACGTATGACGATAATAAAATTTCTGTTCGGTTATCTTAAAAAAAATGACCGACGAAGAAAGCCATTATTATTACCTGTAGAAGCCGTTGGCAACAAAATGCGATGATATTGAGACGGACTTGACAAAGAGATTTAGTCGACCACCCAGTTAAATAGTTGACCAGCGATAGTTAATGAGTCGACGAAAATACCACTAATGGATTCCAGGTGACCCCAGGAAAAGATAACAATTTAATAGTCGCGAGGTCGATAGAAAAGAAAGAAAGAAAAGGGAAGATATTTTTTTTCTTAGGGCGATAATTGTAAATTGAAGCCAGTCTAGCTACACCCACGCTGCCGAGCGTTCATTGGCTGAGTGGTGGCGTGAGTGATGGGCGAAGGTGAACATATGAGAAAGAAGGGAAACTTGTTGACGCCCACTGAGGGGATTGGTGTGAGATACCAATATGAGAAAGGAAGAGTTTAGGAGGACAATTCCCTTACGACCTCCAACTCCAGAGAGGGGGAGAACCCCTCAAAAACAGAAAGTAATTGACTTCTAAAAATGGGAAGTGATGAATTTTCCTGTCCGAAGACAAAGAAAATCCTTATAGGGGATTTGGAATATATTGAAGAACCCAAACCACAACAGGCCCCCACCCGGTTTTGGTCGGCGTCCATATAAACGAACGTCCCCAGAGTTTCAGAGAGTTGGAGTGGCAGTGCAGTCACAGTTGGAGATCGGATACCAGCCTCGCAGGAGCTGACTGAAAGATTTCCACGCATTCCGACTCAGACTTCTAACCAAAAGTATTTTTTTCTATGAAGAACGACTTAGACTTACACCACCAAAGCATGTTTTAACGAATATCGCCCGAAGATACCAAAAAGCAGTTTATTGAAAAACAACTTAAGATATCAAGACTCGCTTAAGAAACCCAAAGTGTCACGAATCCATAAAAGAAGTGGATTGGCAGAAAGACTCTGTCCTGTATTTAGCAAACAGATATAAAGATACTTGTTATTTTTTCAACACATTTGAATCTTTTGAGTTTGTTTCATTATTTTTCTTTTACATACACTTGTGTGGTATCACCTTTGCCCCAGATTCAGCTTGCACTACGGCCCGACGACTGATTGATTTCGTCTACCTAAGATCAAATCACAACGTGGGTAGGTTAGGCTAAAAATTAAAGCAGTTACTTCGGCAACCAGACGTTGGAGGCGAGCTGCGAACGGCAAGACTGCTATCAAATCTAACCAGACATCGACCGCGGCGAGGACAACCAGAGGGGTTAGTGTCACACATGGTTCCGTGGTAAACCCGATTTCCATCCGAACCAGCCAAGGGTTAGATCGTCACAGATGGTGCTGCAGTCAACCCAGGGTTAGAGGCGTCACAGTTGGCGGTCGTGACCAGGACTGACCGGTGGCGTCACAATTGGCACCGCGACCAGCACAGGACAAGACCCAGGGTGGCGTCACATTTGGCGCCGCGACCAGCACAGAGCAGACCAGGGTGACGTCATAAGTGTTACACTGCAAATTAACCAATTTGTCATTACGTTGCCACATTTGGCAATTTTGAAAAAGACTTAATTTTTTTTGTTTTTCTTTTGTTGATCTTCCAAACCTATAAGGGCGTTGTCTACAGCTTTACTCGTTTGAAGTTTCTAGGTCAGATTATGAGGAAAGGAGTGATTGACAGAGGAGGAGAAGGTTTTTTTTTTTACCTATCGCAGTGGATGCTGCACATGTAGTATATGTTCCGTGCTTCTCTCCTACCTTGAGTTATCCACACTGTTGCGTGACATCTGTTACGTAGCGCTGGTATGACCACCTATGACTAGCTTAGACGAGCTTACACAGTCACTGGCCTGCATAGACAAGCTATGACAATCTAAAAGTAGATTATACGAGCGGCCTGAGTAGAAATATGTGTCTCCACCTTAAAAACCAACATTGTGTCACAACCTGGCTCAGTTGGGGTGGGATCAAGTAAATCTTGGACAGATTATGAGGAAAGACGACATGGAAGATTAATCTGATTTAATGATTTTGTGTAGCTGGATGGCAGAGCAACTGCAAGAAGGACAGAGGGACTAACTTGCAAGGAAACCTTAAGGAAAATAAAAACTGAAAGTATTCAGAATGACAAAGGGAGGGCTTAAATTTCGTAGGCATTTAATGAGGACAAAGGCCATGGAAAATTACACTCACAGGACATATCAAAGACAAAGTTCGCTAGAATAATCAAATGTGAGTTCTATCCTCACTGTTTCCCCTGTAGTTTAGACCTTGTGTCACACCTAAGCTACGCATAGAAAATCACCATATCAACAGCAAAATATACAGGGAAGGCAGAAGGCCATCTACCTGACGAGCTTGCGCGAATGGATGGCGGAACGAGGTGTTGGATGGATAGTTTAAAAAATAAGCATTACTGGATAGGATGTGATGGAGAGCCATGAGCGTTCACAGCTTGAATTGACACTGCTAACAGAAGCACCAGGCAGATCTTGCTGGTATCTTTGAACGTTTCCTCATCACTTGGAAGCAGAGAGAATTTATGCCATGGTAATACCATTCATCACCAAATCCAAAGAAAGATAAGGTCGTTTCATCTGAAGAGAAGGAGATGGCGTCAGTTTTTTTTTTTTTTTTTGGATGCAAAAGGCATTGTGTTTATTAAATATCTTCCCAACGGCCATACCATTAATGGTAATTAATATGCCAATTTGCTGTGGCAGTTACGAAAGGCTATCAAGATCAAACACTCAGGAAAACTAATGAAAGTGGTCATGTTTCATCAGAACAATATATTCGTCCGTCTCTTTCTGATAAACAAATAAAGCTTGATGTATGCCGCTAAAAAAGCCATACTTGGGAGGAACAAGAGGTAGCTTTCATGTTATAACGTGAACGCAAATTAACCGGTCGTTATTCGAACGTGACAAATTCAACTTAGCGCGCCGATAAACGGAAATTTTAAATAAGACACACACATATCTATCTATCTATCTATCTATCTATCTATCTATTATAGGAAATTAAAACAAAAATAAAAATCGCAACAAAATATCAATCGTGTTTCAACACTACAAATGTGTCTTCTCGGGCGATGCCAAATTACACTGTATGGAGACCCATTTGTAGTGTTGTAGCGATTTTAATATGTTTTTGTTTTAATCTTCCATAATAAATAATATTTACTGTGACGAGCCCACTTTTAAATTAATGTTACGGGCAATGGAATCATAATTCATTTGTTCTCATCTTACTTGGATATATATATATATATATATATATATATATATATTAGTGAATATACATAAAATTCTAAGTCAACTTTATATTTTTTATATTTTTATTATTGTTGGCTATAATATTAGATTTAATTATTTATACTGTTCAAATTCTTAACTTCAAAAGAAGAGAAAATAAAAATTATTATAAATAATCTTTTTAAAAATTTGTATTTACGTTAACATGCTGTGTATCAAGGGAATATCTCTTTTTTTTGCAAAAAAAAACTGTCGTGAGAATATATTATTAAAGTGATGACTTATGAAATAAACTTTCTTCTCACGATGTTAACATTATTATAGGTCAAGACTATATACTGAATGCATTTGGAATCTAGCCTTATTTTTACAATGTTGAAATTGCATATACACATATATGTCATAAATTAATTGAGTACGATCTATAATATGGAATTATATCTGTGTATAGCTATATGAAAATGATGACCTCTATGAATAATAGGGTCAATGTGCTTGAGCATGTATTTAGTATTATTTATATATCACTTATTCAATTCACTTCATCTGTTCAGCAAATTAGGGTTATTTATGTGTTTTAATATAATAAGCTTCTCCAACAAACACAAGATACATCTGTCTCCCTTTACATAATATGATTTAGCGTTAGCGATTATCTCCCAGATGGGTTCTTATAATTGTTTTTTAATGGCCAAAAATGAGTTTGTTGTGCCTTTTTTGTATTTAATATTGTTCAACGTAAGTTGCTGATGGTAAAAACGCAATTTCAACTTGTTCTCGGTGGAACCAATGTAATATTTAACAGCATCGTCTGAATTGTTCATAGCTTTGGAGATTATGCTTTCAGTCACGCACTGGCCATTTAGTAGGCAGGATACGTTTTTACGCCAGTTGTATTGATTCTAATAGGATTAATTATATATATATATATATATATATATATATGTGTGTGTGTGTGTGTGTGTGTGTGTGTGTGTGTGCGCGTGTGTGTGAAAATATATAGAAAATAGGAAGGAACTGGTTAGGTAAATAATCCAAAGTCCCTTAGTATTTTAGTTATTATTTTTTAAAAATAGTGCTCGATACAAAAGTAGAGCATAAATATAATTATAATTTAATTATATATATATATATATATATATATATATATATATATATATATATATATATATATATATATGTAACTGGATGGGTGTTTAATTTATTAATATGACATATTTATATTAGTTAAACATTATGGTTAATGAATACTCGTATTTGTGTAGACATTCCGTCTATTTAATAAACAGCATGTTTATTTATTTTTGTCTGCCGGCCTGAATATTCGAGAAAGTCTTACTAGAGAAAATCCATTGTCTGATAAGCTTCGAGTCTGAGTTCTGCTAGGGGTCTAAAGCAACTCAGATCCAATGACGGTTCGGGTCCTACCGGTGAGCTCATATTTTTTTTCTATTATTATTTGTGTAGCCTCCGTTCCAGGGGAACAATCTCGCAGAAGTACTCCAGATGCGTTGAGAGTGGAGATGGAAGAGAACTTGCCGGCAAAGCAGTCTACCTGATATGCATTGTCCTCCGTTCTAGGGGAACAATCTCATAGAGGTACTCCAGATTTGTTGAGAGAGGAGATGGAAGAGAACTTGCCGGCAAAGCAGTCTACCTGATAAGCATTAGAGGTCAACAGTTCAATTTGATTGAAGATAAGAGGGTCTGCTGTTTCTGTTTATTCTTCAACACACGCAAATAATCCCTGGAAGTAAACTTGTGAAAGGCTCTATGGTGTCTCGTTCTATCAGCAAATATTAACTTTGCTTCTTTGGGTGACACACTTGCCCAAATTTATAGGCAGTGATAAAGAGACGTCTATTTCAATCAGACCTGTCGCTCTGATATATACTAAAGTAATTCCTGAAAAGAAATACCAACTTTTTACGGAAAAGTATCAATTTCTTAATAATTCCAGTGTGCATCTATTGTACATTTTATTAGCAGTAGATACCAAATGTGAATAGACAATGTCATAATTTATTTATTTTTCATTTTAAGTAATTAGTTGCTATTTTTAAAAAGTTTACTGCACAATTGACACATTAACAGATAGTTCAAAAGTACACGCACTTCATTATATGAAGAGCAATCATTTGTATTCACTTGATCAGACATGTCAAACTGAGCATATTAACAGTGTTACAAAAGTACAGTAATTCCCACTTTTCTTGAAACACACGTCCTTCTTCAGATAATTTTCTCATTTAAAGAGATGGAGTAGAAATCGACATTTTTACGGCAAAATATTACAAAATTACGAACGTTTTCACTTTACATTTGTTCTTATTTAATTGTCAAGGATGATCATACGATTAACCTGAAGTTAAAAATAGTGGCTGACATTCGAAAACAAACAAACAAAAAAACATTGAGATAGAATAAACAATCTAATCATACCAATTGAAAAAAAAATCTCACTATTTTTAATAATTTGCATCAGCAACACAGACAAAATTCTCGATATACCACAGCTAGAGAATTCTTTTGTGAGGGTTACCAAGATGGATATAAACGGCTGCATGCGGCCCGCGGATCGCCAGTTTGACGCACCGCACTAGATGATTGTGTCAATCTGCCAATAACCGCGTCTGTATCCAATTCATCAAACAATTCTTTTTCAATGGATAACAAGTATAATACCAAATTCTCCAGAGACAGCGAATTTTTTTAACCTTGTCTTTAGCTTTGAAAAGGTCCCCCTCTCACATTGAACATGGGTAACTGATAGTATGCAGATAACTTTATAAAGTTCTTATTCATTTTTTTATTACCAAAACTGCGGTTGATTCTTCATTGCATTTTTATTTGATATAAGGGGTCCACTCCATCAAGGGACCATTTGCCATCGGGCAAGGTAACATCTTGGCCAGTATGCCAATATGTACAATTTCCCTGTCTTCTATATGAAATTTGTCATAACTGATCCATGCTCCGAGGTATTCTTCTTCTTCTATGTGACATGTCCATTCAGCCTTTCTGCTATTGACTAGTATGTCATTGCCATACAAACAAAATCGAATGAGTTATTAATGTAAATAGTTCGTGGCACCTGTATGTGAGGGACGCATGGTGAATGTGTTGTTGAATGCAAAAGACTTCTTTTTTTTTCTTAGAAATTTCTTTCCAGTATTAGAGTGCGTCTTCCAAGCAGCTGCATCTTGCAAGCCGGAACATACGGTATGTGTACCGAAAGATCTATACTTGATCCTACTTTGTTTTTAATTTTCATCAAAGACTTTCAAGATGGCATTGCTACATATGTTGATGACACAACCATTTACTCCTGTCTCGATAGTAAGTCTGATCAGTTTGATAAGGTCAAATTGGCGGCTGATGTCAAACATGATGTACAGTCTGTGTTTAACTGATGGAAAGAAGGACTTGTTAGTTTTAGCGCCTCCAAAACTAAACTACTCTCTATTAATCATCTGAGCGACCACGTTCTGCCTTCCATCGGTATGGCTGATGCTGACCTCCAGGAGAGCAACTCATTGCCCCTTCTTGGACTAAGGTTTCCGGGAGACATAACTTGAAAAGACTATGTTTAATCTATTGCTAAGTCAGCTGCTAAGAAAAATCGCTCACTGTGTCGTGCTAGATAATGTTTTTTTATGTTGGAAATCTATCTTACATATATATATATATAAGCATTTGTCCATGCTTAGAATATTGCTGCCCCATCTGGCCCGGTGTCCCTGCTATATATTTAGCGATTTTTAATAAAATCTAAAGTAACAGCAATATTATTAGTCCTGATATAACTTCTCGGTTTCAGTCACTTTCCCCTCGCCGTAATGTTGCCTCACTGTGCCTTTTCTATAAAGCTCTTGTTTGTAATAAGTAGACTTCATGAACTTACGTGCAGTACTAGACTGGCCGCCAGGTCTCATCGATTGAAAGTTGAGTTGGATAGACGTAACCGTAAGTTCTATGCTGATAGTTTCTTTGCTCGCATTGTGATTTGAGGAACACTCTTCTGACTGTTACGGTTTTTTGGGTATATACCGTGTGTAACTAGTGAGCGAGTCAGAATGACTTATTTCCCTTTATAGTCGACCAATAGAAGGTTGACCAATCAGCAGCCGCCCAACACTGTACTCATAGTGTATAAAGGCGACCATCTTGTTTCCTCCTACCGGAAGGACCAAAGGCGAAGGATGAACTACACTCTGCTGTGATATCCACTGCGAACCTCCACTACGCTTTCCTACTGTCTCCGAAATATTCACTGCCAAACTCTGGATGCGATACTCGAGGACGACCGTCATAAAAATGTCTAACACTGACTCCATGCTTTGTCGTCAAGTTTTAAAAATTTACATGTCATTTGCTATCTACTGATTACTCTTTTGTTGTTCTTGCTTCTTAGTAAGGTTTCTGTTTTCTAATTCTTCAGTAGCAAATAACCTGTTGAGTCTTAGTGGCTTGACTATCTTGCTTGAATTTAACTCGAAAAAATAACAAAAAAAAAAAAAAAAAAAGACCAGTGCAGTGCAGATTTTAATTTTGAGATGACTCATGTTTTTATAAAATCTGTGATAGCCAGTCACGTACCCAAAATATATGATTCGATAACGACAATAAAAAAAAATCATGCTCTCTTGAAGTGGCTGGGTAATTTCATTGGCACTCAACAATGAACAATAGACCTGGCGTTCGTCTTAATAAATCTGCATCGAGCATTCCTTTATCTGGGTGACATTATTAATTTGTTTATTTGTTGATGCTGTTTGCAAATCACGCTAGCCGGCATGCATACATGAACAGTAAAGTCAAAAAGAAAAGAGAGAAGAAAAAAAAGACGAAGAATAACAAGTAAAAGACAAAGTAGAAGAAGAAGAAGAAAAACAAAAACAAAACAAAAAAAAATGAACAGGAGAAGAAGAAAAGGAAGTGCGTTTTTGCGCATGCGCTCACGTGTGTCAGTGCGTGAAACACGTGACCTTCTCCACGAACGCGCGTGCATTATCGTTTTTCGCACTCCATACTTGTTTGTATCTCTTGCGTTCTTCTATGGCTTGCCCCGGAGCCGATATTGCTTGTTGCTGGCTTGTCAAGATTCGATGGCACGAGAAGAACGAGACGGGTGGAGACGAAGGAGCGCTGATGCGAAGAACTGGTGGGTATTTAAGGTAAGAACAGTGGTGTAGACGCGTGATGGTGCCGGTGAAGGTGTAAAATAGGGTGGCGGCAATTGAAAATTATAAGACGAAAGGAAAACATGGTTGAAAGGATAATTTCAACCAAAAAAATGTAAGGAATGCCAAACGAAAGAGTAGGTAAGTGGATGAAAATGAAAGTTAATGTGAATAAACGAGGAATAAAAGATGAACATAAAAAGAAAGGAATGAAGAAAAGCGAAAAAAAGAAAGAAAGAAAGAATGAATGAAATGTTGAAAGAATTTTTAATCATGGAACACTGAAAAAATATAAAAAATCAATGAGAAAGAAAAAAAAGAAAAATATTATTTCAATGTGGAAAAACGGAATAAAGGAAGATTTTGAAAAGAATAAACACAGGAAAAAAAAAAGAAAATGTTAAAATTACAAGTAATAAAAGAAAGAATAAAATAAAGGCATGAAATTTTCGTTTCGCGAAAGAAGTAGGAATACAAAAAAAAAACGTATTAGGAAATAAAGAAAGTAAGGATATGTGAAAAGAAAGAAAGAAACAAACAAACAAACAAAGACATGCGATACCCAGATAAGTGAAAAGAAAGAAAAAGAAAGAAACAAAAAGAAATAAAAACTGGCGATACCCAGATAGGCAGAAAGAAAGAAAGAAAGAAAGAAAGAAAGAAAGAAAGAAAGAAAGAAAGAAAAGCGATTACAGGACAAATCAAAAGAAAGAATGAAATGACTTGCTATATCCAGATAGGTGAAAAGAAAAAAAAAGAAGAAAAAAAAAGAAGGTATACCGATTACAAGATAGGTGAAAAGAGAGAAGAAAAAACAAAAGGAAGAAGTGAGAAAGAAAGTATGGTGATTACAGGATACGTTAAAAGCAGGAAAGAAAGAATGACTGCCGATAGTTGAAAAGAGAAAAATAAAAAAAAAAGAATATATGATGATTAGAGGATAGGTGAAAAGAAAGAAACAAACAAAGAAGGGCAAAAGGAAAGTATAGTATGCGTAAAAAGTAAGAAAGAAAAAATACAGGCGACACCCAAATAGAAAGAAAGAAAGAAATAAAGAAAGAAAGAAAGAAAGAAAGAAAGAAAGAAAGAAAGAAAGAAAGAAAGATGATTAGAGTATACGTCAATCGTAAGAAAGAAAAAAATGCGATATCCGGAGAGTTGAAAAGAACGAAAAGACTGCCAATACCCGGATGGAAAGAAAGAAAGAAAGAAAGAAAGAAAGAAAGAAAGAAAGAAAGAAAGAAAGAAAGACTGGCAATACATGTATGGGTGAAAACAAAGAAGGAAAAAATGAATGAACGTATGGAGATTACAGGATAGGTCAAAAGAAAGAAAGAAAGAAAGAAAGAAAGAATGTAAGACTACCGATACACCGACAGGTGAAAAGAAAGAAAGAAAGAAAGAAAGAAAGAAAGAAAGAAAGAAAGAAAGAAAGAATATGGCGATTACATGATAGGTCGAAAGAAAGAAAGAAAGAAAGAAAGAAAGAAAGAAAGAAAGAAAGAAAGATGATTAGAGTATACGTCAATCGTAAGAAAGAAAAAAATGCGATATCCGGAGAGTTGAAAAGAACGAAAAGACTGCCAATACCCGGATGGAAAGAAAGAAAGAAAGAAAGAAAGAAAGAAAGAAAGAAAGAAAGACTGGCAATACATGTATGGGTGAAAACAAAGAAGGAAAAAATGAATGAACGTATGGAGATTACAGGATAGGTCAAAAGAAAGAAAGAAAGAAAGAAAGAAAGAATGTAAGACTGCCGATACACCGACAGGTGAAAAGAAAGAAAGAAAGAAAGAAAGAAAGAAAGAATATGGCGATTACATGATAGGTCGAAAGAAAGAAAGAAAGAAAGAAAGAAAGAAAGAAAGAAAGAAAGAAAGAAAGAAAGAAAATAAGACTGTCAATACACGGATAGGTGAAAACAGACAAAGAAAAAATGAATGAACGTATGGATATTACAAGATAGGTCAAAAGAAAGAAAGAAAGCAAGAAAGAAAGCAAGCAAGAAAATAAGACGGCTGATACACCGATAGGTGAAAAGAAAGAAAGAAAGAAAGAAAGAAAGAAAAAAAGAAAGAAAGAATTATAATAAGGAATGGTTTAAAAGCGA
This sequence comes from Acanthosepion pharaonis, assembly GCA_903632075.3. Classification (NCBI taxonomy): domain Eukaryota; kingdom Metazoa; phylum Mollusca; class Cephalopoda; order Sepiida; family Sepiidae; genus Acanthosepion; species Acanthosepion pharaonis. The sequence goes on along the minus strand of CAHIKZ030001369.1, from coordinate 7,140,751 downwards.
GAAAGAAAGGTTGGCATAAAGATAATGGCATAGAAACAGTTGGCAAATGAAACAGAAAGAATGAAAACAAAACAGAAACGTAAAGAAAATATAAAAACTAAAAAACCAAATCCTATTTTCAAAAGACGGGCGTGAAACAATTTGGCAATGAATAAATTGAAGGGAAAAGTAAGATTGAATGAATTGTAGATGTATTTGAAAACATTTCCTTTTAATGTCCTCCTTAATATTTTGTATTTTTCTTTTTGTTTTATCTGTCCTCTCAGTTTTTTTTTCTTTCTTTTTTCAAGTTCTTGTGTCAAATTCGTACTTCTCTTCCCTCTTCATCAGTTCAACCTTTTCTTCTCTTCTTGGGCATTCCTCGGTTTCTTTCCTTAGCCAATTCTTCCATTTGTTCTTGTCAATGCCATTCCTTATTTTCTTCCCTTCTTGTCTCCATGGTTCAATTCTTTGTCAATTCTTTTTTTTTTATGATTCAGTCACAATTCTTCTACAACAGCGGCGATTGACATCAGAATTAAACTTGAAATCCCGACCTGAACATCAATGACTAAACAGTGGGAATTATATGCAAATAATTTCAAATTTGTCGCAGAAAGAAAAATGATGACCTGATAAAATATAATAGGCTTTCTGATCTTCCGAAAAATCAACAAATTGTGTAATCCTCGCATTCTCTTGGATTTCTTCGGCGTCTTGAAATCTTGTTCCTTTCAAGTGGGATTTGATTTTTGATGAGGAAAATGTCGCAAGGGGGCAAGATATAGGGAATATGGTTGTTGTCGGAACTGAGGAATATGTCCTTGGGCCCAAACTGCTGGAAAGGTCATGGTCACTGATAGAACCTCTGCTCTGTGGTGAGGCGACCACAATCTAAGCACTTTCTTTCCAAGCACTGCGATAAACAATGGAAGTAAGCGAGAAACTTATAACTTAATGTGTGTGTCCGCGACAAGGATACAAAATCACTTCGCTTACTTCACTTCCATAACAACAGTCCCAATCCTTATATCGTATATTTTCTAATAAATGTCTGTCCATCTAAAACACGACAATTTAGATTTGAATTTGGTCATCTGATCCTCAGTGAAACGAAGGATAACCCAACTCATCGGTGCAGTGAATATAACACCATCCAGATATGACAAATGTCAAATTTGTATTAATCCTATACACACACACGCGCGTGCACGCGCAAGCGCGTACACGCATATATACATATATACTTACCTGGCTTATGTCAGAGGGTACCCCGAGACGAGGCTCTGCCTAAAGGCAGAATCTCGTTTTGGGAAGATGACTCCGTTTTTTACGTGGTCTATATGAAATTTTTGCCCGAGCCTACGGGCTCGGATACCCCATTTTAAACTCGGCCTTGTGCCACATCTTGCTGCGTGGGGCAGCTGGTAAATAATTATACATATATAATGGACTTTCCCGTCGGTTTCGACGTATGAGGATCTGACAGCTTAACCAATTGATTCAGTTACGAATTTTGTGCGATAATCTTAAGTGGCATTAAGTTCCATAAGTGATTTGTAAAGGAGGCCGCATATATAGCAAGAGTGAGGATTGTGGGATGAGGTCACGGTTAGATTGACATGGCCTTTTAGATCTTGCTCTCGCGTGTTGAAGACGATTTAGACTAGCAGATTGAAAATCACTGAGTCTACTAAAACACGTTGATCTTCATGCTACCCGCTCCAAGGCTAAGCGCTCGAGGGTGTTATGTGGCATATTGACAGCACACAATTGATCTTCAGCTTGTCTTTATATCTTAGCCATGGGCGTCTTACATTCCTGTAGCCCTGATCTAACTGGCTGTACATTAGGATCTTGGGTATCCTGTCATCAGGCATTCTCAAGACATGACCAGTCCGCCGCAACTGAGACTGTATGAGGAAAGACTCAATTTCTCCAATATTACACTTGTTAAACACGTCTACATTGGATGTCCTGTCTTGAAGGCTAACTCCACAGATGGCACGCAAATAGCTCTTATATATATATAATGCTGTGGTTATTCGATCAAGCAGTCTGGAGAAAGGATTATTTCAAAAGAGTGCCTGCGGCTGCTATTAACGCATCGCTCTTCAATTACGAACTGAGCTCTCTCGGCTACTGGCGTTTGTATACATTTCGTATATAATACGTTAAAATGTCGTTTTCTCTGCCATGCGCTGATAACTTAGGGGAGTAAGATCTTTAACACATGCGAAACCGGTCAAGTTTCGATCCCGGCTTAAAGCAATCGGACGTCTAGTTTTTATCTAAAAATAAATACGCTTAAATTCACCTTCATCCCTGTCGTGTGCCATATATATATATATATATATATATATATATATATATATATATATATATAAAAAAGAATCGAGTTCTCTCAATACATGTGTGTTTATCTAAAAAATAAATACGCTTAAATTCACCTTCATCCCTGCTGTGTGCCAAAGGCATAAGGGTAGAATTTCCGACTGACAGTAATTCAACAGGGTTTTGATCTTAGCTAGAGGCAACCGAACGTCTAGCCACATTTATGAGCTGTGATACAGCGAAACAGTCTGTCTATGGATGACAATATATATATAATAAGAACTAATGCGGCAGAAATTTATAGAAACAAGGATCTTTTCATTCATAACGGATTCGGAGGTTTTTGTATATTATTTGAATTGTTTGCGACGATGGATTTCTCGCCAATTAAATCATTAACCTTTGCATTTGTTTTTGTGTAAATAATTCATGAATATATATATATATATATATATATATGTCAGTGTGTGTGTGTGTGTGCGCGTGTGTGCGCGTGTGTGCGTGTATGTCATTGTCATCAACTTTATAGTCTAATACCATAGACAATTCTCACTCAAATTATTTCAAATTTTAACAAAATGTGCAAAAGTCTAAGTTTTTCAGGATGAAAAAAAGATATTTACCAGAAATGAAAAATAATTTTTTTTATGTTAGAATATGCTCGACCAAATTCAAAGAAAAGTGTGCATCGTGCTTTTTCAAGAAAATTTTTTTAAAAAAATTGCACTAAGTGGAAAACGGATTTAGACATGGCATAAAAATCCAAAGGCGCTGGAGAATATTACGCAAACATGCTACAGCGTGTTTGGTAGGAGCTGGGCTACCGACTTAACGTGTCACAGGTGGTGCGCATATTGAACATCCGTGAATTAAAAAGGAATAATCCATTCTTTATTAGGTATTGGCAGGACGTAACGATCGTGCTTACTAATGGAAAGACAAGAAGACATTATAAGATTAAAAAAGGCCATGAAGAACATTGTCCAGTAAAGTTGTATTATTGCGTTTCAACGACGCTATTTGTGGTTCGAATCTTGCTGGATGACGCATCTTCCTGCAATATGATTTCTTGAAAATTCAGGTCTGTCGTGGAAAATAAAATACTGCTTAAAAAATTAACCGGAACATCTACTCAAATATAACGTTTAAAGTGATATATATATATATATATATATATATATATATATATACAATAATTTGAAGATTTTGGAATCAGTCTCTATAGGATTAAGGAAACCTTCTCTCTGCCGGCAGAAAGAAATTGTAAAGTCCCTTAATCTGTTAGGGGATATTTTATTTTAACTCTCCCTCGCTAATTTATTTACACGTTATTTCCCCCCCTCCTCGTTACAAGTATATACACTTGTTTCTTATTTTAGCGTGTCCCCCCTTTTTTTTGCTCTTTATCTCCGTTACTGTTCTTTTCGTTAATTAATGATCCAACGATTGTCTGAGATGTTGGTTGAAAGGGCCTTAGAGACTAATAAAATTAAAATCAATAAATTCCTCGTTTTTAAAACTGTATATAAATTTTGTACCTCTAAACATTTGTTTATATATATATATATATATATATATATATATATATATATATATAAACATAAAAAATAACATAAAAATAACATAAAAAATGTCCAAATTGTGTAACAAAAAAAAAAAATCCAATTGTTATATTAAGCTCATCAACATGGTATCTTAGAAACGATTAAAGATATCTTCCTGGAATTCGCCCAGATTTTGATAACAATGTTGGACTCTATTTTGAGCAATGAGAATGTATAATTACTCTCCAAGTTTAACAGAATAATCGTCATGAAATCGAGCAAAAATGGATTTGACATGTTCATCATTAATTAATCATAGTTAAGGACCGGTGGTTCATAAATGATTGAAATAAAGTTCAAATATATATATATATATATATATATATATATATATAAAATATTTGAGGGTAATTTTCAATCTTGTTCAAGGTGATATTCGCCCTCTCTAACCTTCAAACTTTCTGTCCTTGAGTAACAAGTTGCCTCAGATGTTTCTCGTAAAATTTCATTTTCAAGTTTTTTTCACTACTCATTGGACTGTCATAGCTGAAAATACTCTCACTCTCGTTTTATGAATTGAGTTGCGTCTTTTCTAATTGATCTCTTTAGCTCTAAGTTGAAATGATGAACCCCGTGTCCGTTGTAACCACCTTATCCAGTTTTCCTATCTACTGTTCCATCTTTTTTTAAAAACTTATTCACCGTTCTCTTAATGGTCCTTTGAAGGTTGAAGCCAGAGTAGGAGTGTTGCTAGCATTACTGGAGGCTTGAATGATCTTTTACCTCTTATCATAGCTCAGTTGAAAAGGAAGTGAGTCTGACACAAAGCAATTTTAACCTGCTCTCCTTTTAGCTGAATAGCTCAAAGGCTTTATTTTTTAGTGATTCTTACGGAAAATGAGTCAAGATAACTGAAAATCTGAAAAAAAAAACTCAATTAGTTTAGTGGTTTTTAGATATTAAAAAAAAAATTGTGGGCTGGATAATTATGCTGCTATACGATTTGGACAATTTTGCTGTTACACCAGGTATATATATATATATATATATATATATATATATATATATATACATACATATGTATGTATGTATGTATGTATAAGTAACGAAAATCTTGGTAATCCGTATGAAAAATCACAAGGAGGATGAAATCCGAAGAGCTCAATGTTAAGTAAGAGCGAATAATTTAATTTAAGAAAAAAAAAAGAAACAGAAAACAAAGAAAAACAAACCACTTTAAGGTTCCATTAGTTATATTTTATTTCATCAGAAATTTTATTTTTCTCTGGATATTCAGACTTCACTTTCAAGAGTGAAAAAAATGAATTTAAAATTTACACTTTTGAAGGGCAGTATTAAGATTGTATAATTTCACATAGAAGGTAGCGAGAGATGGTGTGAGAGACATGGTCGAATTTAGAGAGGGAAGGAGAGTTAAAATTTATTTTTATTTTTATTACAATACTTAATATTGAGGAGGAAGGGGTCAGTATCAGGCATTGACCTATTTAATTGGTCAAATCACCGGAAATGATATGGGCAAAAAGAAGAAAAGAAATAGAAAAAGGGAATATAATATATATATATATATATATATATATATATATATATATATATATATATGAAGAAATATAGTCTTAAGATGTGCTATTTTTTATAGGATTAAGTGCTCAATATCAGAGATAAAGTATGTGTAAATATAAAAGTGAACATAAAGTCAACATTAGAGGCGACAATCTGTTTCATGCTAGACATGTGGCCTGACGATTGCATCTAGCATGAAACAGACTGTCGCCTCTATGTTGACTTCTATATTCACTTTATATATATATATATATATATATATATATATATATATATATTTTCTTTTCGTATCTATCCATCTGGAAATAGCCATTAATATCTCTGTGATAATTCAACCAAAGTTTACAAAACATTCTATTAATTCCATTCAAATGAGAAATTTTAGTAGCCTTTCCAATTGCTTACAAACCAGAATTCTCACAAACTATGACACCGCTGTTGTCATTATTACATCCTTTCCCAATCAAACCAGCAAGGTTTTCGTCGTTGTTATGTCCCCAACGTTTCGAATGTTTTACCGTACATCCATCTTCAGAAGCCTGTTTTCATACTGTTTATCTTTTAATCCCGTTCGCCATGCTTAGGGAAAATTCTTCATTATTCTTTGCGCCGTTTATAATTTTTCTTCCACTAAACTAGAATATGTGATTTACAACACCATCTGACTCGGGGATTGAACTCACAACTGTCAGTACAACTGAAATCTTTTAACGGACGGTTTAATTCATTAGGCATTTTTTTTTATTGGATATATATATATTCTACTGTCAATAATTTATAAGGGAAGGAATCCCCAAATCCAAGTAAAGCATTTTTAAGTCTAGAAGAATGGCGTCATCATCGTAGAAAATCCTGTCTTCCCGGGAAATTTAATCCACAAATTATTGAGTAGGTCGGACGTCTTTTGAAGTTAGTGATCACTTATAAAACAGTTTTAATGATTTTTCTAAACTGTAAGATAAGTAATTAGGACCTTAACTTTTTACTCATTCACTTTTATTAGTGGGAGTAGATAGAATTGACTATCGTCCTGTTCACGTCCTCCCTGACCTTTTTCAACAGAGGTAGAGGTTTGTCACTTGTTTTCTGTTTAAAACTTGAGTTACATAGTTAATATATTATAAACAAATAAAAAAAATTCGTCTGGAAATGAAACGTTTTTCCCAAAATAATTGACGGTGAAGGGGTTAATAAGCAGAAAATCTGTTACATTTTGCGTCCTCTATAGCATACCTTTCCTGATATAGTAAGAGTTTTGAATGATTTAAAACATTCTCTAATTGGAGATATGGTGGAATAATAGATAGAGTTCGAATTCCAGTCAAATCCATTACATTCACTTACGTGCTAATACCCTTGGGAAAAGAATAAATCCTTCCTCTTCTTCTCCCCCAGCTATGGGTAAATAGCAGGACAGACCGGGTTCTGTAGCCTTGGATGGCAACTGGTGTACCACAGAAAGAAATGGCAACCTACTGCGAGAAAAAATGCCTCGTCAGTCATATATCGAAAGATACATGATCGCCTAAGCGTGTATCCCGCAAGGCACATAGCTGACTGAAATTCACTTACTTGATAATACCCGTGGGAAAAGTATAAATCCTCTTCTTCTCCCCCGAGCTATGGGTAAATAGTAGTGCAGACCTGGTTCTATAACCTTGGATGGCAACTGGTCTAGCACAGAAAGAATTGGTAACCTACTGCGGGAAAATGTTAAAAGTGAAAATTATTTTATTTTATTTTTTCCACGTCACGTGTAGATGGTTCTGTGTAGGATACAGGTTTGATTCCGGTCGAGGGACACATATTTTCTCGGAAATTTCTCGGACGTTTAGGCTGGTAAATGTTGTTAATACGGTTTATTTTAAACAGATTATTTACTTAAAAAATTGTGTATATATAAATAACGTGTAACAATAATATATATATATATATATATATATATATATATATATATATATATATATATATAAAATAGGCCATGGTCTGGTCACCTCCTCCCCCAATACTAAATATGATTGAGAGAAATATTAAATTAAACCTTCCCTAAACTCTACCTTGTCCCTCTAACAATTCCTTATTACACTCTGTTTAATTACAAAAACTTACACTACCCATCGATTTTCATTTCATTTTTCGTTTCATTTTCTGGAAGTGCTATCTGATGATCCGAAAATTCTTTTAAAAGGGCTCTGGTGAAATAAATTATTATAATGGAAACTTAAAAGTGGTCAGTTTTTCTTTAACACACACACACACACACACACACACACACACACACACACACACACACATATATATATATATATATATATATATATATATATATATATTATTTTGATACCTATACTGACGGTGTGAAAAAAAACGGATAATACAATTTGTAAATAAAAATATATTTAAACAAACCGATATCAGGGAAAAAAGTAATTTAAAAAAGAAAAGACTAAAGACATCCGTGTTGGACGAAAATTTAAAAAAATCGGTCAGTACCGCAATATCTAGTCAAAAGAAAAACAATCCCCAACAGAGTAAAATAAATAAAATAAATAAGTTTACATATATATATATATATATATATATATATGTGTGTGTGTGTGTGTGTGTGTGTGTGTATACGCACTATATTTCAAAAGTTTGAGGCCTTTCCTGGTTTATTTTTTAAATTGGCCTCATTAGTAGTTGTATTGTATTTTAGATGAATATATTATTATACATGTTTAAAAAGAATTGAGACTGTTTTTTAATAGAAATTTTATTATGACAAAAAATACATTTTACGAGTAAATTTTTCTCTGGACAAAATGGTGATACTCGTTTGTGTGGCACCTTGCATTATTAGAAATATTCATAGAAATATGATTTAATTTTTTTTTTTTACTCGGTTTACTAAACAGGTTGTTGATTTTTTTTTTAACGGAAAATAATTGAGTTGAAAATAATTCACTAAGATTGTACTTAGACGATCCTAAAAGAAAAAGAAAAGAAAGAGGAAGAAAAGAAAAAAAAGAAAGAAAGAGAGTTGGATGATGCATGACCCAGTCATAAGCGAAGAAAGTGTCAGAAAGATATCTTGGCCTGCGTGTGGCCGAATTTTAAAGGACAATAGAGAATTGTTATTTGAAATGAAAAATCATTAAGAGGGAGAAAAAAGAACCAGGCTTGATGACAGTGTTTTGGCAATTGATAAGAAAATCGGTCAAAGCACCTAGCCTACTTTTGCGTGGAAAGACTCATTGTCAAATTGGAGAAAGGGAAATTCTTTTTAGAACAATAGAAACGAAATTTTTTTAATCGGAGAAAAAAGTGCCTTTTGGGTTGAGGGGAGTGACCGGTGGAACTATATACAGATTCTGACCTATTAAGAATTGGAAACCCATGATAACAAAGTGGGGACATTTTCAATGTAGATAATTAAGATTTTCTGACTGTCGGGTCTGACAAAAACAAGAGGTGAAAAACGATTGTCTCAGCTCACAGATGGCGCCAATATTCTTCCCTGAAGTCACATCTAATTAGCGGCGGGCTGTTTTGACAGAGCCCAGGTGAGAAAAAGCCAAGATTATCATTTTCGTACGTGCGAAAAAAAAGGCCAAATTAGATTTTGTTTTTTTTAAACAAGAACGATGTAACCACGCCCGAAAATAGGAGAAAGGATGCTCGATCAATAACAATTGGTCGGAAACGGTCACGTGATCTGCGGAAAAGAAGAGAAAGAAGTGCTCGATCAGGAATCATTGGTCGAGAGCGGTCACCTAACATACGAGGGACCGGGAAAGATGGTGTGCGCCTCCCACCAAGGGCACTGTGAGGAAGTAGGGGGTGAAAACAATAGCGATAATGAGAAGACAGAAATAAGGCAGCTATTGGAATTATTGAGAAACCCCTGACGCCGACAGACCCACCCCGGTTTGCTGCGGCGTCAATAAAAGCAGGGCCCCAATCAACAAAAATCAGTTCAGCCCCGGACGGCAGCGAGAAGAGATCACATCGGACGACAGAGAGTTGCGGCTGAGTTGCGGCAAGAAATCCTTCCAGCCCAAGTCGAAGACAAGAGAACTTCCAGCCCAAGCAGACGAAGAAGAAGATTACTCGAAAGCCGCAGAAAGTTGCAGCCAAGTCGAAGACAAGAGAAGTTGCAGCCAAGTCGAAGACAAGAGAAGTTCTATCTTAGTCGACGAAGAAGAAGAAATACAACTCAAGTCGAAGAGAAGAATCAACTGCGAATGATCGATAGAAATTAGCCCCAGTGTCGAACTAGACCACACTCCGACATACATAATTCTGAAGAGTAGACAACTCGAAATCTTTAAGTTGTATGATAGAGGCTTGGTGCCATAGTCCACAAAGCGGGTCGGGAAATAAGAACAATTTTTCTTTATGTAACGGACATTAGATATAAAAGGTTGTCACCCTTTTTTATCAGTAATTTTTTGTCTCGTGAGTTTTTTTTTTTTTACTTGTGTTTTGCCACCCCCGTCGGACTCAACTTGTATCGGCCCCAATCCCTGCTGGTCCCGTCTGTCTAAGATCTAAACACAGCGTGGGTAGACAGACCGGAGATCAGTACAGTTGCTTCAGTAACCAGGTATTGGAAGCGAGTTGGGAAAGGCGAGGCTGGTGATCATCCAACCAAGGGGTTGGAGCGGCACGCTTGGAACCAGGAAACCCTGTATTTGGCATACGATGCCACAAGGGGGAAAGCGTCTGAGTTCGTGAGGGGGCTCTTGGAAAATCAACCCCGCTTGTCTTGGGAAGAGATAAAAAGACTGCTAACCAAAGAATTCGCCGACGAAGGTACGGCCATAGAGGCCATGAGGGCCCTTTTTAATCTGACACAGCTGCGGGATGAGACCCCGGGAGAATTGGGGGCCCGAGCGGGGAAGCTATCGTCGTTGGCATTCCCCGAAGTGGTCAGGGATAATGCGGTTATGCAGGCCCAACTGGCGGACCTGTATGTAGAGGCGCTGAGCGAAGAGCGTGTTCGTCACGACGTACTGAAAGAAGGACCGCTCAGACTGTCGGCGGCGATAGAGCTGGCCAGGGAGAGCCAGGGGGTGTGGGATAAAGTGAAGAGGTGTGGGAAAAAGCAGATACCAAGTCAGGAGGCTGGAAGAAGGGGGTAGGCGGAAGAACCCCCGTGTGGAATCAGAGGGTTAAGGAAGAGGTGGATCGGGCAGAATTATGGGAGGAGGACCCCAATAGAAGGGCATGGTCGACCAGGCATGGCTTTTATAAGCCCACGCCGGGTCGATACGGGCTGGTCTGCTGGACCTGTGGGTACGAGGACCACAGGGCGGCGGAATGTCCGACGAAGTGGGGGTTGCCCCAGACTTCGATCGTGACAGGTGCACCAGGTGGTAAGAAAGGACACCTGGCCAAGTGGTGCGGGCTGAGGAAGGGTGCCCCACCAATATTAACAAAGAAGGCCGAGCCCAAGAAAAGCCAGCGGGCCACCCCAGAATTAAGAGGGAGGGTGGCCCAGTTAAAAAGAAGAGAAATAAAAGCTTGGACCAGTGAACGGGTGAACCGCTTGAATAGAGGACGGGTTCCCCCGAGAATAGATGCAAGGCCAACCCAGTTAAAAAGGGAAAGAGCAAAATGTTGGACATGTGGTCGGGTGGGCCACTTTGCGGCAAGCTGTCCAACAAGAAGGTGCTGGTTTTGCAGGAGGCCAGGACACCTGAAAAGAAACTGTATTTTTAGAAACGGCCATGGGAGACCGGGAGAGGTCCGGCCGGGGTCGCCCAGGTGCAGGGGGCGCAGAACTCCACCTCATGAGAAAAATGAAGGTGATATATTACTACCGGCGCCTATGGCTGGGTTAACCCAAAGGTGGGGACCCAGGAAGAAGAAAGCTCAGGTGTTCTCTTCGCTAACGCAAGAGAAAGAACTATCCTGTAGAGCAGAGATAGGTGGTAGAGAGATGAGGGCTTTGGTGGACACAGGAGCATCTGTGTCATTGATGAGAGAGGAAACATACAGGCGGGTGAAACGGAAGAGAAGGTTACGGGAAGCGGACATAGAGATCACGCAAGCAGATGCCCCCCCCTGGAGATAAAAAGGGATGGTGAGGCTCCCAGGTGAGGATTGGGAGGGTGAAGAGCACCCAAAATTTTTACGTAACCCCCGACCTGTGTACGGAGGCAATCTTGGGAGAAGATTGGCTCCGGAGCCAGAAGGCCCAGATCGAATTTAATCCTACTGTGTTGGTGGTGAACGGCGAGAGAACGCCATTGGGATGCCCACCAGAGGAAGAGATAACCATAGTGGTGGAGGAAGATGTAAAGTTACCTCCTAGGACCGCAGTGTCGGGGAAAGGGTAGGCTAATGTCAGAAAAAAGGTACGGAGAGGACCTCTGCAGTTGGTCCCTGTAGAAGGAAAGAGCCTAGAAGATAGCGAGGTAACCCTGTGCGAAACGGTAGTGGAGGCAGCCGAGTTGGTGCCCATTATGATGGTGAACCAAGCTCAAAAGACTATAAAGGTTAGGAGAGGGGAGGAGATAGGAAGAGCACTTCCCCTACGAACTCTGAATCGGGTGAGATTCGAGGAAGAACGAAGGAAGCTAGTAGAGCAAACAGAGGGAATCTTAGATGAGGATATATTAGCACCGGATCAATTTAGAACCAGAGTGGGAGGTCTGTTAAGGGACAATCGAGATGTGGTGGCCCAGTCAGACAAGGAGCTAGGTCAGACCCACACAGTCGAAATGAAAATCGACACCGGAGACCACCCCCCTGTGAAATTAAAACCCTACCGAACACCTATACATAAAAGAGTAGAAGAGTAGAAGAGGCAGTAGAGGAAATGTTGGAAGCTGGGATGATCGAAAGATCGATCTCTCCTTGGAGCTTCCCAATAGTAATAGTAGGTAAGAAAGATGGCGGCCACCGTTTCTGTGTAGATTTTAGAAAGCTGAATTCTATTTCGAAGCCGTTGGCGGTGCCATTGCCATTGACAGACGACATTTTGGCATTATTAGGGAAGGCAAAGTACTTCTCTACGTTGGACTTGAGGTCCGGGTATTGGCAGGTAGCCCTGGATGAGGCTGACAAGGAGAAGGCCGCATTCGCGTGTCACCTGGGACTGTTTCAGTTCAGAGTGATGCCATTCGGTTTAGCTAATGCCTCGGGAGTCTTCCAACAGCTAATGTCAATAGTGTTAGGAGGATACGAGAGATTTGCCATGGCGTATTTGGACGATATCTTGATATTTTCGGAGACAGTGGAACAACATTTTTTTTCAATTAGGACAGGTGTTGGGAAGGTTGAGGAAAACACGGATTAAAATTGAAATTGTCAAAGTGTCAGTTTCTGAGGGAAGAAACAAGGTATTTAGGCTTCGTCATAAACGGAGACGGTATTAAACCCGGCATGGATAAGGTAAAGGTCATAAGGAAATGCCAGAGCCTAAGACAGTGAGGCAGGTAAGAGGTTTTATAGGAGCTATAGGCTACTACCGGCGCTTCGTCCCGGCATTTTCAAGAATTGCCATACCGCTAGTGGCCCTGACGAAGAAATACGCTAGGTTCAAGTGGACAGAGGACTGTCAACGAGCATTTGATTCGCTAAAGGAACAGTTGACGACCGTTCCACTGCTGACGTATCCAGACCTCAGCAAGCCCATGATATTATACACGGATGCCAGTGAGCAGTGTGTAGGGGGCAGTACTTACCCAGCCGTGTCCTGATAAGGAAGGACCAGTGCCAGGCATACCAGAGGAAGTACCGATATACTTCCTCTCCCATAAGCTCTCAGAGACACAACAGAGGTGGCCAGTAATAGAGAGGGAAGCATATGCTATCATGTATGCTCTCCAAAAACTGGACTACTATTTAAACGGTGCGGTCTTCACTATAAAGACAGACCACAAGCCTCTGCAGTACCTATTGCAGGCAGAGGGACAAATAATAAGAAAAATTCAACAGTGGGCACTTAAATTAAGTGGCTACCACTGTAAGATAGAGTATTTGGCAGGAAAGGAAAACACGTGCGCAGATTTACTCTCAAGAATACCGAAACAACTGGAAGAAAGATCTGTAAGGGTAGAACAGGGAGTAGATGATAAAGCCTATAGAATAGGAGTAATTAACTCTAATAAGCTAAAAGATCGCCCTATATTAGAATCGGACGAAGAAGGGACGCCCAGATAATAACCGATCCCTACTGGACAGAAGGAATTGAAAAGGAGCAAGCAGACAGTGAAATAGCTGCTCTGAGAGAGAAGGTAAAGGCAGGAGAGACCACCAAGTATGCCATAATAGAGGAAAGGCTGTATTATCTCTCAGGAAGGGATGAAGAAGTCAAACCCAAGTTGTATGTGCCCAAAAGTTTAAGACCAGAGATATTGAACAGTGCCACGAAAGGTTGGGTCACCTGGGAATTGATAGGACATGTGATCTCATAGGAAGAAAGTACTATTGGCCCAAACTGTACGGAGAAGTCACTAACTATGTTCGAAGTTGTGTAGTGTGCCAGTCGCAGAGCAGAAGGCAGGAAATGGCACCCTTGGAGGAGATAGACGTACCAAACTTCCCTTCGAGAAAGTGAGTATGGATGTATCAGGACCATATGGGGAAACTGCACAAGGAAACAACTATATAGTGAGTTTTGTCGATTGGCTAACAAATTGGCCTGAAGCATTTGCAGTACCCGATAAGAAGGCCAGAACTGTGGCCGGGTTGATAATAAGTGAAATCTTCCCTAGGTATGGTGCCCCTGTGCAATTGGTAACAGATAATGGCACGGAGAATGAACAGCATCATGAGAGAAGTTTTGACAGGTTTGAATGTAGAGCACATAAAAACATCCCCATATCACCTCCAGGGAAATGCTAAAGTGGAAAGGTTTCATAGAACCTTGGGAGATGTATTGGCCAAGTTGGTCAGAGAAAACACTGGAAATTGGGACTTGTATTTGACGCAGGCTCTGGCGGCCGTGAGGTTTACGATAAACGAAACCTCAGATTTTCTCCTTATTTTTGTTGTTTGGCAGAGACGTGGTCCTGCCTGTAGATAACCTACTGAAGCCCCGAAGAAGGTATATGGGAGAAGATCATCATCAACTATTGCTGGAACAGCAACATAAGATATTCGTACAGGCCAGAAGAAGAATAAAGAGGGCCCAGAAGAAAAGAAATGATAGGGATAATGCTGAAAGAAAGGTGGTAGAATTGAAGGTTGGAGACCCTGTCTACTATAAAATCCACCAGAGAGAAGGAAAAACTGGACCAGAGATGGGAACCGTACTACCGGATAGTGGAGCAGACGGGCCCAGTATCATATGTAATATGGGATCAAGTGGCAGGACGAGCGAGGAGGGTTCATGCCAATGATCTGAAGAGGGCTGAAATAGCTAACCTGGAAATGAGCGAGCCGAGGCCCTAAGAAGACAAGGAAAAGGAAGGTAACTCTGGTTGAACCGAAGGAATGGAGACGGAGGAAGACTCCGAAGAAGATGAGGAGATAGGTCGACTTGACCAGATAAACGAAGCAGTCCGAGGACAGAGTTGGAACCCTCAGCGGGGATTAGCGATGTTCAGTCGTCGACTGAGTCAGTGCAGAGAAGACCCCGTGAGATCGCCATCACACCCCATGTCCGAAGAAAAGGAAGAAAAAGACGAAGAGGTCCAATCAAGCAGTCAAAGGCTCTAAAAGAGACACCCTGAACAGGACGAAGGACCCAGCGAGTGGGAGGAGGAGGATCGAATACCCTTTCCCAGCTTAAGGAAAGGATAAGGAACAGGAGAAGTTTAGACATAGAGTCGAGAGGTATTGAAGACATTCAAGGCGAAGACTCTAAACAGAAAGAAGAATCAGGGGATGAAGAAGAGGACAAAAAACCTCCTGGACGGGAGTTAAACACAGAAAGAGGGGTAGAGGTTGAACAGGAATCACCTCAGAAGATGAGATCAGGGAGGGAGAAGAACCCCAAATCTCAGTAAAAAAAAAAAAAAGGCTGTGCAGAATAGAAGCATTTAGTGTCGACAGATAACGACACTGGCTCATCCAAAATCCTATTGGCTGACTATGGTAGATGTGAGTGGAGGGATGGAGTCGCGGGCTGCACCTCACAAGGGACGGAAGAAGATCATTGGCATTGTTGATTGATCACCAGTGGTGTCATGAAGTACGACCTTTAGAGTGAGCGCCACGCACACCTGACCGGACCATTCTGTCTGCTAGAGGTTAGTTAGGGGAGGGAAGAGCCGAACTTAGAAAAAGGTTATGAAATGATTGAGTGATGAGTCGAGCGAGACTAAGTGATTGTGAAGAATAACAACAAGAGAATTTGTTACCTTTCAGGAATGATCAAGATGAAAGGGTTGGTGATGACGATGATGGTGATAGCCACGCTGGTGGTGACGATGGCGGAAGCCGGAAACGCAGCCGAAACACCATTTTTAAAAAACGAGCCAAGTAATAATAACCAGGTCTAAGTGGTTGGTCACATTCGTGATAGATTTGAACCCGTATGAGTCGCTATTAGATAAGTTAGAAACGAGCTGACGCAGCTGGATGCAGCCCGATTGAAAGTAGGACAAGATTATCCCAAGCACAAAGGGTATCTTAGTTTATTGCACTCCCCTAGAATCAGAAGCCACTATGATAGAGGCTCAATGGAAAGACATGCAAAACTACCTGCAGGGGAATAGAGTTACTGCAGACGCGGGAACGGAGATCCGTACTTCCGATTGTGGGAAAGGCGTTAAGTGTCTTGTTTGGAACAGTAACTGAAGATGACGTTAAATTCAAAAGAAGGAAACTAGGACAAGTGGAAGTAAACCAGAGGACGCTTGCCCAGGTGGCAAGAGAGTGTGACGATATTAAATGTGACAAGGTTAGAAGTATCCAAAAATAGAGCCAGAATCAATTGGTTAATAGACAACCTGGCGAAATTGAGACAAGAGGTAATTAATAATACAGAAACTGTAATGGTTGAATTACAGGAAATAAGCGGATTCATGCAAAAATATTTCCAGCTAATGACGATTACGAATAAAGTACGACAAACTAGTCAGTCGTTGACGACCTTGCTGGAACACGAGAGCACAATTAGACATGCTGTCATTAGGACACCTCTCCCCCAAGTATAGTAAAACCTGGGTCACCTAAAGGAAGCACTACTTGGCATACAGGCCGAATTGCCCCGCCATTTAAGACTACCAGTGGACCCCACTAAAAGAATTGTGGAAGTACTATAATGCCCTTGGATGTGTGACCTTGTTAGAAAATAGGCGATTATTGGTAGTGATATCTGTCCCGTTACTAGATAGCGAGAGTATATTCGAGATATACCAGGTTATAAACTTACCCATTCCCTACTCCAGAAGAGATCAAGGTTTGGGAATGATAGCAAGGTACAAGGTGGAAGCAGACTACATAGCATTAAATTCGGGAGAACGAAATTCATGTTGCTATCAGCTGAAGAAGCTAGAAGGTGTAGAGATGATACCCTGAGGACTTGTACCTCGTTGAGCCCTATCTATAAAACTGGTAACCGCAGACTGTGCATACTAGAATTGTTTGAAGGAGGGGGAAGGAATCAAAAGAATCTGCCAAGTAGAGGTATTAACAAACTTGGCATTACCACAAGCTATCAGTGTTTCAGACGGGGTGTGGGCAGTAGCCACACAGAAACATATCAGCCTGTCTAGGGTATGTGGGGGAGAGTCCACAAGGACATTAAGAATAAGGCCACCGTTATCCCTGGTGACGCTACCCATGGGATGTTCGGCGGTTGGGGTGTCCATCTCCTTGCCCCCTATTACCAGATGGAAGAAAGGTATGAAGAAAAAGATTCACTCATAGAGATGATTGGTAGAGGCTTAGTCAATTGTACAGAATTATGGGAGCCGATAGTGAAGAGATTCTAATGTCACCTTAAATAAGATGCCAGTATTAATGAAGCCAATAGAAAAGATCGATATGGATCACTTAAGGGATAAGTTAAGTGCGTTGGGAGACGAAGGTGTAGCTTGGGAAGACGATGAGCAGATCGCGATAAGTTGGTCAATAGTGATGGGTACATTCCTAGTTATAGCCATCGGGGGTGTAATAATATGGAAGATTAAGAGTAAGAGAAGATTGGCGAACGACAGTCTAGTGAGCATGCAGCAACCCGAGAGGGAGATGCCGAGCAGTGTTCCTTACTCAGACAGGACTGGCGAAGAAATTGCTGAAAGACCAATGGAGGAGGCTGGCGTGAGACCACCACGTGCGGCGGAAAAACCTCCCACGGCTGTGAGGAAAACATTGACCAAGAAGAACAAACCCTAGTGAACACATCTGCACCTACAAACACACGCACACATTTCATTGCATGTAGAACAGAAGAAAATGAAAAGAACATTTCATTGCATGTAGAACAAAAGAAAATGAAAAGAACATTTCATTGCATGTAGAACAGAAAAAAATGAAAAGAACATTTCATTGCATGTAGAACAGAAGAAAATGAAAAGAACATTTCATTGCATGTAGAACAAAAGAAAATGAAAAGAACATTTCATTGCATGTAGAACAAAAGAAAATGGAAAGAACATTACCCTTGCATGTTAGAAAGTAGAATAGAATTGCATGAGACAAATGCATGGTGCATGTTAAATGATGTAATTGGGTTTAGGTGTCATTTACGGGTAAATGAAAAATCGGTTAGGGGAGGATTGTGGCACCTTGCATTATTAGAAATATTCATAGAAATATGATTTAATTTTTTTTTTTTTTTACTCGGTTTACTAAACAGGTTGTTGATTTTTTTTAACGGAAAATAATTGAGTTGAAAATAATTCACTAAGATTGTACTTAGACGAT